>JADRCH010000077.1:4163440-4362384 GCA_019843965.1 Rhynchomys soricoides | reverse complement strand
CTCTCTCTCTCTCTCTCTCTCTCTCTCTCTCTCTCTCTCTCTCTCTCAAAATAATATCTTTAGATCATTATCATTAAAAGATTCTTAATAATGTGCTTAATATTTATCCTGCTTATAATCTATTGACTACATTTGATATTATATTTAAATTTTTCCATTTTGATAATACATTACTACATTTTCTTTTGTCAATGTGACTGAATACCTGGCTACCAACAGTTAAAAGAGAGGGTAAAGCCAATTTTTACTGTAAGAGTATGAGAGATAACAGTCCTGAACAAAAAGGAAGGCATGGCAATAGGAATAGGTTGCTCAACACTTAGTTGTTGGCATAGTACCAATTCTTTTCCCTTTTATTCAGTCTAAAACAGCCCATGTAAAAGTGCTACCCACCACCCATGTGGGTCTTCCTTCATCAATTAAACCTCTCTGGACGTTTCCCAAATATATATATATATATAATATATATAGAATAAATATATAAATATATATATTCTGAGGTGTATCTCAGATGTGATTCTTACTGTAGTTTAATTGACACCTGATTTTAGTGATCTTATATGTCATCTCTGAAAATAATGTAGTTTTTCTTTATTCTGGATTTTAGTTTCTCCTACCTTTAAAATCATTGTGATTTCTGTAGGATTTGTAGAATGTCTTTGTACTAATCTGCATTTACCTCAAATAATACTAAGCCTCTTCAACCATATCTTAGGTACCTTTAGTACCTTGTCCCTTATTATGCTATTGTTACTTATCTCATCTCTCCAATTATTATGATGATCAGTACTCTTGTTTAAATTTTACATATATATATATATACTCTTTATATATATTTATAAGAATCCATGGAAAGAATGTGAGCTAACAGAGACTAAATAACTTTCATGTGTATATATGGTCAAACACCACTGTGTTGCAAAGATAATGCAAGATTTTTTTTTAATTGCAGATTTATTGTTTTCTAAGATGTACCCTCTTTGTACAAAGGAGCCACACCTAAGTGTAATGTACTCTTCATGGACCTACAAATGAGGGAAGTGGTACATTTTGGAGTATAATTTCAACTTCTGCATTAATATTGTATTTACACTATTCAGACAATACATCAAAACCTACATTTAGGGAAAACTGTGGTACTGGTTCCAAATTCCTTCTAGTACCATTCAAGGCAATTGTATCCATTTGCCAGTGGCTACCTAGGGAAGGCCTGAGAGTTCTCAGGTACATCTATTTCTATGGCTGTCTTTCCATGAAAAGTAGTGCATCTTCCAAATCATGCTACCTACCGAGGGCCAAGCCACAAGAAACAAGGAGTCCTTAAGGATTAAAGGAACCCGCAAGCCTTACCTCCATGCAAAACAACCTTGAGGAATCATCTTCTCTGTAGCAAAACTGAATTCATTTCTCCATCTTTTCCATAAACAGGAAAGGGTAAAAGCAAAGACACCCATGTTCCCATTCTCTGAAGCTGTACATTGGGAAAGTTTAATAGAAAAGAAAACAAAACGTTTACATATTGAATTTAGGTGGCTAATCATCTGTATGTAAGATGAGGGTGTTATTCTTCATTATCTGTAAGAACCAATATAGCCATAAAAATCCTTGACTGGTGGACAAGAAGGTTGGGATAAGACTGTTGAAACATGAAGAAGACTCCATCTATATTTGGAGATTTAGAGATGGAAGAAAAAGGCATGAACAAGATGATGTGGGTGGTTACTGCATTCTAGAAAGCTTAAGGAAATGGATTTTACCCAGGAGTGTCCAGATAGCAGCCTATCCTGGAAGACACTTTGATTTCAGCTCAAGGAGACACATGTTATGCTTACAGTTGAAGAAACTATTATGTAAAAAAAAAAAAAAAGTGTATGGAGTTTCCAGTCATAATGATTGTGGAAATTTGTTTTGTCAACTTTGGCTTCCTTCATTTCCTCAAGGATACTGACTGACCCTGAGAGTATTCCTTGGTCAACAAATATGCAGCAAAATTGTCTCAGACTTATTCATAAAAAACATGGCCAATAAAACAATAGATATTTGGATGTTTTATGATTTTCCTCTTAAATCGGAGACTGCAAGTACCAAATTACTAATGACCCTCC
This sequence comes from Rhynchomys soricoides, assembly GCA_019843965.1. NCBI lineage: Eukaryota > Metazoa > Chordata > Mammalia > Rodentia > Muridae > Rhynchomys > Rhynchomys soricoides. Next base: position 4,360,279 of record JADRCH010000077.1, on the reverse strand, counting down.
TAGGCAGACATTCAGCTCAAATGCACAAGACAGCAAGACTTCATCCAGACTTGAAGCCTGGGCAGATCATATCAGACTATGAGGTCATGAACTCAAGACTGACTAGTACACTTTGAATCAGGAGAAGCAGAGCTGAGATGATCTGAATGTGCACCATGCAAATTAATGTTCAAACTTACATTCCAGAGTGACTGTATAAGAAGACTCTGCCCTCATAAATGGAATTGGTGCAACTAAAGATAGGTAGCTAACTCTCCTGCAGCCTTTCCCCCCTTCTTTCCTTTGAGATGGAATCAAGGATAAGACTCTGAACAGACAGCAAAACTACTAGCAATTTGAAATTAGACTTCTCAAACTTCAAACTGTGAAGAGTAAGTTTCTGTTATTTATAAATTAGTAAAATGTAAGCATTTGTCTTAGCCACAAAAGATTATTGCTACCTCTATCTTAGCTATATTTTCTGAAAGTATTTTGCATGGAAGTTCCTAAAGATATTTTAGGAATCTGGTCTAAGAGACTGGTGAAGAAAGAATGAAACAACAACAACAACAACAAAACCCTTAATTTTTGTGTGTGTAGGAATCGCATCTGTCTTTTGTAGCAATTTTCTTGAAATTGAAATATTCCCTTTAGAAGAGTAGAGGTATGATGTTCACGAGGCAGTGGGATTAAATAACTCATGAGTCTTAGGAAGCTCCTGAAACTAACAAGGTTCACAAAGCTCCATCTCTCCAACTATTTGGGAAACATAAACAACTGCTGAAGCATGGGAATCTCTGATTAGCCAAGCTACCTGGAGAAGACTCTTCCCCAGGCCAAACTAGCTAAAAATGCTGCAGAGCTCTCTAGGGTCGCCGCTTTCATCAGTTGTTACCCATGCTAGTGTGAACATTCTATGATGTAGCTGCCTTTGTGTCATCTGTAACCCTATGAGAAACCTCCTATAAGCATTCCTGTAAGTAACACCAATAGGTTCACTGGTTTCCTCCAGAGGACCTTGGTAGAATCATTACTTTGTTCTGTCATTGATGTCTAATTTTGAGTGAGGAAATGTTTGTTTAAGTCTTTCCAGCCTGAGATATCAGAAATTCCCTCTTTCTGTAGAGATAGACAAACTCATCTCCTGCTTGGAAGGATGCTTTATAATATCCTTTGTACAAAACAGGAGAAAGCCTACTCTTTTCTTGCTGAGTACTTCAAAGTAAATAAAAATGTTATAGACAACAATAGAAAAAAATTTCAAACAACTTCTCTCTGTTTTAATTTAAAAACTTAACCAAAATAACAAGGCTCAGATGAATGTTTGAATGTCACCATGCAACTAAAGGAAAACAAGATGTACTCCAGATTACCACCTGTCTGCACAAACATTCATGTGCAGAGAAAGAGGGGGGAAATATCCCATTAGTGTCACCAAGGCTGCCCTGAGACAGGTAGGAAATGTATTAGGTACAAAATATGTTCATTTGAGCATTTTTCTCAGGATACTGTGAAGCCTTTACACATCATTTAGTATGTGGGGCACACTGACTCCTATAGAATACTAAGCAGAACCACCTAGATGTTAGATGAACCACAGTAATTACTTCACTAATCAGCTAGAATTTGAATTGATATCAAGGTTCAAGTCACACACCCCTGGCCTAGGATATGATATTTTCTCAAGAAGTCCTAGGGATTGCTAATGCACAAAACTCTGCCACATGGTCCCTAATTACATTTCTGTGTATATGCTTGTGTGTGTGTGTGTGTGTGTGTGTGTGTGTGTGTGTGTGTGTGTGTACTGGGGGCTTGAATTAAAATGGTCCCCATAGGTTCATAGGGAGAGATGCGATTGAGGAAGTATGCCACCTGGAGTGGACTTGGAGGATTCAGATGCTCAAGAAAGGCCCACTGTCACTCTTCCTTCCTGCTGCCTGAGGATTCAGAAGTAGAACTCTCAGCTATATCTTCAGCACCATGTCTACCTGCAAGCTACCATGCTTCCTACCATGATGACTACCTTAGTTAGGATTTCCATTGATGTAAAGAGACACCATGACCAAAGCAACTCTTAAAAAGTCAACATTTAACTGGGGCTGGCCTACAGGTTCTGAGGTTCAATCCATTATCATCATGGCATGAAGAATGGCAGCGTCCAGCAAGGCATGGCTCTGGAGGAACTGAAATTTCAACATCTAGCTCCAAAGGCAAACAGGAGATAACTGGCTTCCAGGCAACTAGGAGAAATATCTTCAAACCTTCAGAGTGACATACTTTCTCCAACAAGGCCACCGCTCCTAATAATGCCATTCCCTTAGCCAAGCATATTCAAACTACCAATTCCATTCCTGGCCCCCATGGGTTTGTTCAAACACATGAGCCTTTGGGAGCCAAACCAAAACATAGCATAATGCAAAATACATTCAGTCCAACTTCAAAAATCCCCATAGTCTATAGCAGTCTCAACAATACTAAAACTCCAAAGTTCAAAGTCTTTCCTGAGATTCCTTCAATCACTTAACTATAATCCCCTATAAAGTCAAAATCAAAAAGCAGATCACATACCTAAAACATCACAGGATATACATTACTATTCCAAAACATCCTAGTGAGGAAATTCTGGAGCAAACAAGACCAAAAAACAGCTGGACAAACTTCAAACTCTGCTTCTCCATGTCTGATGTCAAAGTGCTTTTCAGATCTCCAAGTCCTTTCATCTTTGTTGACTGCAACATTTTTTTTCTGTACTAGTTCCACTCCCTGTAAGCAGCTTTCCTCAGCAAATATCCCATGGCTCTGGTATTTTTAACATATTGACTCTCCAAGACAACTTCAACTTCATAGCTTCTAATTCCAGTTTCTGGAATCTGCACATGATCTTCTGGACTCTTCCAAAGAGCTTGGGTCACTTCTCTAACTCTTTGCTCTATAGCTCTCTAAGCTCTGATTGATTCCACTCCACTGCTGCTGCTGTTATTGGTGATCATTACATGGTACTGGCACCTCCAACTTGCTGGAGTATTCCACTGAAATTCTAACAGCCAATTATAGCCTCTCATGGGCTCCCTTAATAGTCTCAAGCCTCAATTTCTTTGCATGACACCTTTAGTCCTGGGTCATCAAGTGCAACTAGGCTGCACCTTCACCTATGGCCTTTCCTGGTCTCTCACAGTGCCAAGCCTCAGCTGTTCTTCATGACCCCTTCATGCCTTCAAAACCAGTATCACCTGCACGATCCTTACACATTACTAAGTCCAGCTGCAACACAAGTTACCACCACCTATTTCTGGAACACAATGTCTTTATGCTCTCAGAAAACACTTTGTAGAAGCTTTCACCTCTGGGATGTTTCTCTCTTTCTAATCTTTTGTGAATTGCTTATCTCTAGCCAGGATCAATTGTCCCAATAGTGCCTTCTATTTTTGACTTTAAAGTCAAGGCCACATAGCCAAAGATGCCGAGTTCTGCTCCTTGCTGGAGCTGGAATATGTCCCCCTTGTTGTATTAAATTATCACCAGCTTTCTGTTTTCCTAGTCCTTTGCTGCCTAAGCTTGGCTGTCCTAGAACTTGTTCTATAGATCGAAATAGAACTCAGAGATATTCATGGCTCTGTAACCTGAATCCTGGAATTAAAGGCATGTACCACACTCCTGGTCTTAAGCTTTCCTTCACCAAGAACTTGCTCTGTCTCAGTTGGGAACTCAGAGATCTGCTTGCCTTTGTCTGTTTTGATTAAAGGTTGTACTACCAAGCCTAGACTAAAGCTTTTCATGGCCATTATTCCTCAGATCTGAATCAAAAGCCTGTGTCCTCTATTTCTGGATTGTAGTTCATTCCAGATTAAAAGTCTAAAGGAAAGCAATAACAAGGTACTAATAATGCCTAGATATAACTATTCCTTGTTTAATGGCAAATATGTAAATATGCTTAGCTGGGAGGGCTCTTGCCCCAAAGACACTACTCCCTTAATATGTTTATCTCCTGAACACAGGAATTTGCCCCATTGTACTTTCTGGAGCCCTTGAACCACACATTTTGTAACTTTTCTTTCTAAGCTTGCTATCCTTCATCAAAATGCTCTTCCTGAGTCTAAACCACAGCTCAGAGTCTAAACTGGACTGATTTGAGACTTCATTTGTCAATGCAATTAATCTGATGAATCTTTTCACCTTAGCCTCAGACAGACTCTTCAGAGAAGGGCAAAAAGGTACAACATTCTTCACTATAACATCAGAAGAATGATATCTAGTATTCAAATCATCTTCAACACCAATGTCTTCCATATTCCTACTAAGATGGACCATTAAGTTCCACTTGAAGCATTCCATGACTTTCCAAATCCAAGGTTCCAAAATCTATATTCCTCCAAACAAAAACATGGTCAGGCCTATCACAGCAGTACCCCAGACCATGGTACCAACTTCTGTCTTAGTTAGGGTTTCCATTGCTATAAAGAGACACCATGATCAAGGCAACTCTTAAAAAGGACAATGTTTAATTGGGATTGGCTTGCTGGTTCTGAGATTCAGTCCATTATCATCATGACATGAAGAATGGCAGCATCCAGGAAGCATGGTCCTTGAGGAACCAATATTTCTGCTTCTTGTTCCAATGACAAACAGGAGATGACTGGTTTCCAGGTAGCTAGGAAGAAGTTCTTCCAACCCACCTCCACAGTGACACATTTCTTCCAATAAGACCAAACCTATTCCAACAAGGCCACCCCTCCTAATAATGCCATCCCCTAGGCCAAGCATATTCAAACCACCATAATGACAAAGGACTAAACCTCTGAACTGTAAGCCAGCTCCCTCTCTGAATGTTTTGTTTTACATGAGTTGGTATGGTCATAGTGTCTCTTCACAGCAATAAAAACCATAACACACAAGTACAAACACACCACACATGCGGTGCGCACACACACACATATGTATGTATGTATAATTTTATATCCATGACCTAATTGAATTATGGTTCAAAATGGCTTGGTTTCTTGAGTGTCAGTAAATTCTCAATTGTATTATGTACAATGTGACAATTCCATTATAGATGCTGAATTTTGCTATGTTTCTTTCAAAGTATTGGATTTTGTTTATGTTGGCAGTTTGTGATCATTTTGTTTTAGAAGGCTGATATTTGTGTTGTGTTAATGGCATTACAGAGCTATTGGGAATAATTTTTCCTTATTGTTAATACAATTCTTGTCTAATAATTGTGTTGATTTACTTTTTTACTTAATTTTATTTTGCTCATATTATTACTTTTTTCTGCATGTATATTTGTGTACCACATCCATAACTGTTGCCTTTGGACATCAGAAGAGGAAATCTATCCATTATATCTCTTGAAACTGGAGTTACAGATAGTTGTTACCAACTATATAGGTACTTGGAACCAAAACGTTGGTTCTCTGTAAGAGCATCAAGTGTTTTTAACTGCTTAGCTACATCTCCAGCCTCTCTGTCAGCTATTTCTGTGTCTTGGGAATTTTGTTAGATTTCTGGCAGTTGGAAGCCCACTGTTCTCACTTCTGTGTAAGCCCTGAGAATAATCTAGGCTTCTGCTTTCATTGCTTCTTTGCTCATCTGCTCCTTGGACCAAAGCTAGTATGGAGCTATAGAATTTCTGATAACAGCCCCTCTGCCTCTCTCTATGTGTTTCTCTCTGTCTCATCCAATCCTCTCTACCCCTCTTCTTTGTCTTGATAGTTTCATCCATCCTGCCCTATCCTGTAACTTCTGCTGGAGTATTCTGGTCTCTGATTCTATTGCTCTGCTATGTAGCTGGAAATAGCCTCTAAAAGGCAAACTTCAGGGCAATTAGTAGTGTTTATTTCCCTGGCTTTCCTAATCTCAATGTAACAGCCCTTTACTGCTGGATGATCTCTAGAAAATGACCTGTTCCTACGAAAACTAGTCATCAACCAAGTACCATATTCTTTTGAACATTTTTTATTATGAACTTGCTTCAAGATCTTCTATCATTTATTTGACTTTAATACAGGATAAAAAAGAATTCTATGCTATGTTACATTAGTAACTTTTCATAAAAATTGAAAGAGCTATTCGAAGGACAAGTCTTGTCTATGTCCTGGTTCTGAGAGAAGAGGTGTCTGGGAGGGTAACAACAGGGTTGAACTTGACTGACTCCATGGCAGGCTGCAAGTTGCTACTTTAGGAGACTAGGCCTAAATTTCTGTTGGCCAGAACTGGTCAAGTTTGAGCAAGTCAGTTACTGGAAAAACCACTGCCCTCATGGGCAGCCAATCAGGAGTTGCTTCATCATGTGGCCTGAAGTGAAAACAGTCAGGAGGAGGCAGAAACAGTTTCTAGACTTCCTATGGAAAGTCCTTGAAGTCATAGCAAGTTTGACACTCATACCCCTGGAAATAGAGCCAAAAGAAATCAGGATAAATATCACCTAGTCCTGCCTAGAACTTCCCTAATCAACTTTAAATTTATCCAGCAAATCTCATACCACTTTCTCCATCCTGGTGAATGATAGACCCCTGCATGCTGGATTTTTGTATATTATTCGAGTCGGGGTATTCTTTTCAGCAATTCTTGGACCCTTACAGTGAAAACAAAAGACTCCTCAAAGTCAAATCACGGATCCAAGCTTGTTGCCTATATTCTGCTTGAGATGGATCCCTAGACAGCTCTCTGTAGATAGCTCTTGGCTTATTACAGCTTTTCAGATTGCTCTTTCTGTTCTACTTGAAACTGCTTTTCAGATTGCTCTCTCTCCTTCCTCCCACCTCCCTCTCGTACTGTGCTCTAGATAGCTTTTCCGTGCTATTCCAAAAAATTCTCCAGTTGACACAGCTAGCTTTCTGCTCCCAACTGCTCTCTCTGGTTGAGAAAGATCTCTCTGCTAGTAAAAATTCTAAAATATCTCTGGATAGCTCATGAGTTTTCTGACCCAAGTCAGAAAAGTTGCTATAAAAAATTTGTTGGATCTTCTGACCAAGTCAGAAATCCTGTTTAAAAAATTCTAAAAGTAATTCTTGGCTTTTTCCGATCAAAATCAGAAAACTAGAAAAAAAAAAAAAAAAAACATCAAAAAGTCCTGTGATTGCTCATCAGACAGCCTTCTCCGACAGCAGCTAGAAAACATTCTAAAAGAGCTGCACCAGCTCTCTAAGTCTTGATATTTCTGATCAAGTCAGAACCAAGTCAGAATCCTATTAGAAAAAAATTCTAAAGAGCTTTGAAAATTTTTAAAAGAGATATGTTCTCTTTCCATGGACTTTCAGACTAAAATCAGAAATCCTGTCAGAAAAAAAAAAAAAAATTCTTGATGAGCAGTGTTCACTCTGCAGACAGCTCAGCTCTTGCTAGAGAAAAATTCTAAACAAGCAAACAAAAACTTGCTATGTTTGTTTTTTTTTTTTCTGACTCATTTCATGCCTGCCAAAAGACCAGTGTTTTATTCACAAATCAGTTCCAGATACCCTTTTGACCATCCCACAAATCAGCATTCCATGACCTTAGCCCGTTGACTCTTAGGAAGAGACTGCAAGCAAAAGTCCACTCAATAAAATAGCTGGGTGGGACCCTGCTCTAGAAATAACACTCAAACTATGCCTGGGCCTAAATTGGCTATGTCCCAGGCTGACCTTGAACTCAGGAATCTGCCTACATTTGTCTATATCTGCCTGCATTTGCCTGTCTTTGTATCTTTCTGACAAGCTAGCTCATAGTGTAGCTGCCTCTGTTCCTTTAGATCTATGAAGCTCCTTATAAATTCATATTGTATCCTTATATTACTGAGTAGTTGAGAAATTATATTTTCAAATTCATGATTTTAGAGTTCTTTTCCATGGCCTTAAGATCTGTCCTTAAGGTCCTAGCATTTACCATTTTGCTAAAGACACAGACATACCGTCAACTCCTGGATTGGAGCTGCTTCTAATTATCAGAGTCATTACCTTTAACAGGGAGGACATTCCTCAGAGGAATGTGAAAATATATACATTGTTATACAAACAAGCTTTGTGTCTATAGTAGCCATTGACATTCCTGGAGGTCATGTCTTGTTGGCCCTGTCTCTGGGGCAGGAGCCATGTCATTCCACCCCCACCAAGGCCATGCAGGACCCAGCATATCAATTTTAACTTCATTCAGTTTTCAAGACTATGAATTCTTTTTGAGATGACAGAAGAAGCCAAAGTCTATGTGGTTATGTCCTCCTTGTTGATATGACCTTGATGGTATGATCTCAGTGTTGAATGTAATCTTTATTACTAATTAAGTGTTTGATTATAATTAATACCAATTAAACGTTTTGTGTGTTTGCAAACACTATTTGATTTTAAGTATACTTTACTCTAAAAAAAAAAAAAAAAAAAAAGGAGCTACATTTTAATCTCATTTATGCTTCCACAAAATAGAATAGGTTAAAGGTCAATCTAAACTCACTTTAGATGCCCAGTCAGTTACATGGTTACATGTGTTCTAATGGGGTAGGCAGAACATAAGTGGTAGTAAATCTGATTATAGGATATGTAAGAGAAACAGTAAAATTCTACTTAATCATATGGGCTTTTGTACATTATAGGATAAATATGTGAACATTATTCACATATATAGAATAAAGTATTGATGGAAGACTAAACAAAACATAACTTCAGAGAAAAAGAAAAAAACAGTGATTTACTACAAATCATAGAGTGGATCTGTAAGAAAAGTCATTGGGGTCTTGTTAACCAGCATCCACTTGAACCTTGTTCTAAAAGAAAGTGGGGAGACTGAGAGAGTGCAGGCCTCTTATGCAGCCTGACTCACTAAAACCTGAAATCATAAACCAAGTCTCCTTATCCTAGCTGCACATTTAACAGACATCATTTGAAGAATCATTGAGTATTTCCTGAAGTCTACTTATAGAGGGGAACATATTCAGATTAACTACACTTAGCTTGCTTGGTCCAATAATATTGTCGTTTTAAAAATGAATTATGAGTGATACATTAATGTTGGCACTGATCAGTCTCCCTTATTCTAATAGCTTTGGGGAACACAGAAATTTTAAATAGAGATTATGGGATAGAAAAAGAGAACAGAAGTTCCAAACCAGCCAATCTCCAGATCTCTCAGTTTGTGAAAACATACTCACTCTAACCACCATTTCATGCCTATAACTGGAGGAGCGAGTACAAAGAGTTGCTTATATACTAAGCTTCTAGATCTCATAATATCCCACTAAGATGTGAGAGATAGGGAACTGGGGATAATAGATACTAAGATTTCAGTTTTTACCATGATGTAACTTTAGTAGTGAACTATCTTTCTTAGACCACTAAATTAATTTATTTTACATTTCAAAATTTACAAACTGGAATATTCCTACTTTATTGATTAGTTTTAACTTTTTATTTTTATTTTATTATTTAATTAATTAGATTTTAGTTTACATCCCAAATGGTGACACCCTTCCTACCCTACTACCTACAGTTCTTTGACCCAATCTTCCCTCCCCTTTGCCTCTGAGAGAGTACACTCCTCGGGCATTCTCCTTCTCTGTGGCATCAAGTCTCCACAGGATTAGGTGTATCCTTTCCCACTAGGGACAGATAATGCAGTCAGTTCTCTGTTACATAAGTGACAGGGGCCTCAGACTAGCCCAGGTATGGTCTATGGTTAGTGGCTTAGTCTCTGGGAGAACCCCAAGTCCAAGTTCATTGACTCTGTTGTCCTTCTTCTGGGGTTGCCATCCCCTTCAGTTCTTTCAGTCCTTTCCCTAACTCTTCCATAGGGGTTCCCGACATCAGTTCAATGGTTGATTGCAAGTATCTGCATCTGCCTCCATCAGCTGCTGGTTGGGCATCTCAGAGGAGAGCCATGCAAGGCTCCTGTCTGCAAGCACAACATAGCATCAGTGATAGTGTCAGGGTTCCATGTCCAGACATGGGATAGATTCCAAGTTGGGCTGTCACTGATGGGCCATTCCTAATACATATGGAATACACAAATATTGCACATTGAGGAGTCAAAGGAGAAAAAGGGTTGGACTGAAGAGCCATTGTTCTCTTGTATTAGATAAAATCCTTTGTGTTGGATAAAATACAGTAAAATGTCCTGAAAATATTTTTAAAAATTTTCCTGCCATATTTGGTATATGGTAGAGTTTCAGTCATCCTATTGCACTATGAAGCAAAGTGATGGGTGGTGAAGATATACATGAAACATCTAAATGATTTTTTCCCTGCCACCTAAGAATAGAAATATAATAGGAGTTAACAGGATTATTACTGTTCTCTTACTAAGTTCCATTCTCTTCCTCTCCCTTGTAAGGGCTCCTTCTTTGGTTTGGGAGATCCATATGTATATGGAAATGTTGGATCTACTTATCATTTCTGCTTAGACAACTGATAACATTTTTCAAACAGTGTATCTCAGTACCCTGGCTAAGACATTTGATTCAAAGTTGGGCTTGTTGAGTTAATCCTTGTATACAAATGAGTTCCTGTATTTTGGGACTTGATTTTGAGGCATGGGCATGTTACTCTTATCCAGATAATATGGAATACAGATGTGAAGTCTGGGACTGTCACATTAACTTTTAGGAATGATGATGTAAAGTACAGGAAAGCAATGAAGGAAAACCATGGATGCAAAGCCCAGGTGACACCAGGCTGAGGATCAAGCCAGGTTTAATGGTGGACTTGTCTTTGCAAATCTTGGGTTATGTAAGTTAGACACTTCAATATATTGTTTATGTTAGACAGCATCAATTTTTTGTTTGTGATATACAGTTCCAATGCTAATGCAGAAATATGTTGTGTACTTGTATTATTTAGAAAGAAATAGACAAATTTAAATCTATGTGATATTTTTTAGAATTATACTCCCACTGAAGAATGTTTTCAGAAAAGATTTGTAGAGTATGACAAACCTTCTAATAACAAAGGTGTTTATTTCTCTGTGTCAACAAGTTGATAAAATTTTGGTACTAAAATTCAGCTTTTACCATTCAATATTAAATTAATTTGAAGAGCACAGGAGGAAAACAATGAAATATTCTTGACAAATAAATCTCATAAAAGTACAAAGGCAAAACAAGACTTTTAAAGCCTCTTAATTTTAATGGTTTTGCAACTTAAAATTGCTTCTAAAGTATCTAGCTTTACAATTAAAATTGAATTTTTAAAAGTGTATTCTCATAGTTGTTTGTATGATGTTAAGTTTTATAAAAACAGGTTAAAATACATTTAAATACCAACAATACTTTTTTTCTAAAACTCACTTGTGAATATTGCCAGTATTCATTCATTTAATAATTTCTATTTTAAACGTTCCTATAATAAAAATCATTTTGACAGTAACACATTCATACCCACCTCTGCCTACATACCATTTCTTGTTTTTGGACTTTAGAGGCTTTCACCAGATCTGAAGACCAATAATCCTCTTCTTTTTCAATTTCCTTTGTATAGATTCATTGACTTTTTGTACTGTGTTACCTAAGAACATTTGCATACAAAGTATAAGATTCACATATGAGAGAAAACATGATATTTGTCTGAGATTGGTGTGATTTTTGTTATATGCTCACTTTTATTTGCATATATTTGTATGCAAAGGACATAACTTTGATTTTTTAATGGAAGAAAAATTCCCTTGTGCTTGCTGAGATAAGGTAAATGGAGTTGGGGGGAGGGACTATGTGAGGGGAGGATGAGAATAGGAAGCAATCCAGATGTAAAATGAATAACTAAATTAATGGGAAAAAACATACTAAAGGAGTGAAGTTTTCTTATAGATACAGGATATTAAAGAAGTAATCCGCAACATTATTGATATTTTGATTTATTTTTTGGAGCTGGTCCAAAGTTTAAAATTTTTCCAGAGATATAAATCTCAAATGCAAAATTCTGTTAATTGAACTCAGGCCCTCTGCAAGAGCAGTACAAGCTCTTAACCACGGAGCATCTTTCAAGTTCTAAGTTTGACGATGTGAACATAGTCTATGCCCTGACACACGAAGATACTCATGTCCTTAACCTTCATGTGAGTAAAAGAGAACAATCTCTCCAGGAGCAACACACTGACTCCTTGGATCTATCTTTGAGGAAAAAGAGCAGATGAAGTTGGTATATTCACAGAACTGCTTTTCTTGAAAATAACACGATTAGCAAGAGAAGCAGGTGTGTGTTTATTTCATGTCTTTGTCCTCTGAGTTTCCAGTCTGCAGAATCTGGTGTGATGAACTTGATTTACAGGGGCCTTGCATTTTCTATATTAAGTTATTAGAAGTTAGTTGAGGATGAGTGATTTCAGTGTCTGAGAATCGAAGCCCATGGAATAAAAGCACTGGGACTTGTTTCAATCGTAGCTAGGCAACACAGAAGAGATGGCAGCATGAGCATGGGAAATGCATTGTTGCTCTTTAACTATCAGCTATTTCCTTAACACCTGGAAGAGAATAGAGCAATCACACTTTCCCATAATGCAGCCCTTTGTAAACGTAATTCACAGGTGCACTATCTAAGTACTCCGGAGGTTTTGACAGTTCCATCCATCATAATACAGCCCTCACTATGTCACTGACTCCGACTGATGGATACAAAATGACAGTCATTCAACCAGCCAAATGGAAGAAGCCAGAGAAAATATAATGTAAAAGCCTTTAGACCCTTCCATATAAATTCACAATGTGTATCATTTTTTTCTCTCCTAAGTTTTGTTATCTGTGTATATGTTACAGCATGAAACTATAATCTGCACAAATTTTTCAAAACATGCTTCCTTAATATGTAAAATGTGTGGATTTAATGTACATTAAATTGTACATTTAATTGTACATTAATTGTAGCTGCATTAAAGTAAATCCATGTTCTCTTAGCTGTCTGAAGCTTAAGGTTAAAGGTTACTTGTCATCTCCTTGTTTTCTTCTCATGATTTCTGTTTTGCTATTGAAGAGTGTAGTTTAAAAGTTAAATAAATTCAAGTATTGATGTCAAGTCCAACTTCAGCATTCATTCCAACTAAAATGTCCATTCAACATTGACTATAAATATGCTTAAAATATTTTTAAATTCATAAAACAGTAAATAATATGTATTCTTACAACTGTAAATCTGTAAGTAAAAATTAAAAAATAACTAATTAAGCAAATGGAAATCTGCCTTTCCTATCTCATCATGGTTGTTTATTTTTATGTGGATTATACTGTTTATATAAGTGTCTAGTACTATCAGTTGATGAAACACTAAGTCTAATATTTTTGATTCAGATATAGTGACACAGCATATTACATAAATATGTAGAATTTCTGCTACATACTTTTGTTTAATTTGTCACTGAAAAAGACAGCTCAAGCAGTTAGACAGGCTGCTAGATAGAAAGAAGCAACACTGCTCTGGCCTTAGGCTCTTCTTCTCTCAACTCTTAAAACAACTTAATACCTTAATTTTAAAATATAATTTTTGTATTACTTGTAAATATTGTAAATTTGATGTGTTAAATCAAATGTGTTACATTTCCATATGTAATGCTACATTATTGACAAACAAAATGTAGAATTTAAAACAGCAGGCTTTGATATGTGTACCATTATGGAATAAATTGGCTTCTATCACTATCTATCACTTCACATAAAAATTTTCCTTTGCAGAATAGGAATATAAAATTCTCATAGTATATTTAAAATGTTCATTACAGTGTCGTTAACGATAGTCGCTGTTTTGTCCATCATCAGATCTCTAGTGTCAGAAAATTTCAAATATTCAATACAGTGTCATTAACCAGCCTCATTGTGGTTGCTTATGATCAGATCTCCAGGGCACACTCATTCCTCATTCTGCATAATTGAAGCCTAGTATTCTTTTGAAAATTTTTTAAATGTATGCTTGAAAGTTCTGCCCATATGTATACATGTGTGCAGTGTCCAGCTTAAACACCAAGTCTACCTCAGTCCTGAAGCCTGAAGCTTTAAGATTTTGCAGTACACCAGGAAAAAGTTGAGTCTACAGATTCCAGCCACATCTGAGAAGGCCTGTCCTTTAGTAACATCACAAGTTTTGGCTTCTATGATAACATGCGGTATTGGATTTCTCCAGCCCACTCACAACAAGTATTCTCTTTTCTGATTTATGAGCTACAACCAGCTACTGCCATTGCTCCCTCATTCACTTGCATCTTTTTAAAGCTTTTATTTTTTCATGAACAGTTGTATTCATTGATGTTTCTGAAGTGAAGGGTCAGAGCTGAGAGTCTGATAAAGGCACTTGGCTGGAATCTATCTAGTTGTCTTTTGCATTCAGTCTTGAACTTCCAATGTGTGCGTGTTGCCTTCTCTATCTGCAGCTTTGTTGTCTCAGTGCAGAGTCCAGACAGATGCAGGCTTCATCTATCCCATGATCTTTGTGCCTTTTCCGTTCCTTCTCTTTACTAATACAATAAAATACTAATACAATAAAATATTAATACAATAAAATAATTCTCTTTCAAAATTTTTTAGTAAGATCTCATTTTTAATGTTTAATTCTGATAGACTTATTTATGTATTTTAGGTTTAATGTACTCTACAGAATTTCTGCATTCATCTTCATCACATTGTGATGTGGGACCAGAGATCAATAATTTTCCTCCAACTGCAAGTGCAAGAAAGTGGTTTGTTTAAAGCTACTTACTGAAATGCCACTGGAATCCAGTAGCATACATCCCAGTGTCTGAGTCTGCGCTTGTTTCAGGAAACCTTGTCACTTTCCAAGCCATAGCATTTTCAACAATCTGGGTGAGCAGTTTAACTCTACCTCAGCTCATCCAACCAGAAAAGGGGCCACCCATTGCATGGCCAAGCTTTCTTACCGTTGGACCAGAATAGCTCATGTACTGAATGGATTACAGGGGACTTGCACAGCCATGCAATGCAGGAGGACCTGCTAGGAATTCTCAATCTATTTTGTTCAACAAAATGGTATTCTAGTCAAAAGTCTGTAGCGGAATTTCCCCTAATAAATTGATTGGATAATAAAGACGACAAGAAGCCAATTACTAGGTGAGAAGGAGACAGTCTTCAGGGTCCAAAGGAGGAAGAGAGAACACAGGAGGAAGGAATGGCCCTTTTTCAATAGCAAGGAAGGAGTGAAAGGAAGCAACATGCAGACCAGAAACTGTTAGATCTGATTTCTAACATAGAATAGTTGATGGTTTAGGATGATAGATTCTGCACCCAGTGGTTGTGTCATCTGTTGATTCTAAACTAAGATTGTCTGGTGTTTTACATTCACAGCGACTCAGGTGGGCTCCAGGGAAGAGACAAACACAGAGGAGCACAGGCTGGTGATGGTGCGCCCCCAGCTAGCTGCAGAAACTGGGAGTGAGAGAGCAATATTGGAGTTCTGGAGAGGCAGAGCTGGTGTTTGTGGGAGAGGCACTGGCTAGGAGAAACACATGGTCTCAGGTCTCAGACTATGTACAGGCCTGGAAACAGACGGAGACTGCAGGTACCTAGCCGGCAATAGCGTGGATTACTTTTTAATAATTACATGCTACAGAGGTCCTATGTCCTCTCACTCACATTAGTCTATTAAAAAATCAGGGAGCATGTTTTTCATCTTTCTATTACTGTAACAAATAGTAGAAATAATTAACCTATCAAGAGGAAAGATTACTTATTTTGGCTTACAATTCTGGAGGTTGCTGCCCATTATCAGGCGAACCTAATTAGGCTTCTAGTAAGTGAGCACATCACAGTAGGCATGCAAAGTAGGATAAATCCTTCAATTTGTGACTCAGAAGCAATAACAAAAAGAAAGAAAGAGAGGTAAAAGAGGTGTGGTACCACATTTCCATTCAAGAGTTGCATCTCTATTGACTGGAAGCCTTCCTTACAGATTTCACTGCTTAACATTTCTTCTACCTAAAAATTTTGACTTGAAAGAAGCAAAAGCATTAAGGTGACAATTTAAGAAAGAAAAATGCCACTTTGAAAGAGAAAAAAAGAGATAAAAATGATCAAAGAATATTACAGATGTGTATGAAATGTCATAACAGTATATTGGCACCTTGGAGACTAGGTCTTGGCATTTAAAACTCAGACTGTCACAGAGACTTTTATAAACATGAGGCCTTGTGGTATTTCTTAAGCATTCTTTGCTTTGAGACTAAGCTGGGTTCAACATTTATGCAAATTTTTAGTCTCTCATAGTAGAAGCAGGAGGTAGCACAAAAGATAGCCTTCACAGAGCCACTCATTGCTGCATAAGGTGAGGAAAACATTCTCAAGTAAGTCAGTAACCAATAAAGTGACATACCATGGCTGTCCCTTGTGTAAATTCTTGTCTGTAGTACTAATTTGACATTGGAAACATGACTCAATATCACAGGGATTGGGCAAAGATATGAATAATCTTTTTTGTTTTTGTTTTTCTAATATGACTCATTTTATTTTTTTTTTAAGTTTTATTTTTCACTTTTTTCATACTTTCTTTACATTTCAAATGTTTCCCCCTTTCCAGCTCTCCCCTTTGGAACCTCCCCATTCGCTTCCCCCCTCCCCCTGCCACTATGTGGGTATTCCCCCACCCACCCACCTACCCACTCTCATCATCCCTCCTTGGCATTCTCCTATACTGGAGGATTTAACACCCTCAGGCTTAAGGGCTTCTGCTCCCCCTAAGGTTAACAAGAACCTCCTCTGCCACATATGTGGCCAGCACCATGGGTCCCTCCATCTGTATTCTTTGGTTGGTGATCCAGTCTCCAGTCTCTGGGAGTATCAAAAGGTCAGGCCAGTTGCCCCAGAGTGGGAGCAATAGTGATACAAATAATCTTAAACAGAAGGGATGTTTGTCTATGACCTAGTGTCTTAGTCAGGGTTTCTATTCCTGCACAAACATCATGACCAAAATGCAAGTTGGGGAGGAAAGGGTTTATTGAGCTTACATTTCAATGCTGCTATTCATTACCAAAGGAAATCAGGACTGGAACTCAAGCAGGTCAGGAGCAGGAGCTGATGCAGAAGTCATGGAGGGATGTTTCTTACTGGCTTGCTTCCTTGCCTTGCTCAGCCTGCTTTCTTATAGAACCCAAGACTACCAGTCCACAGATGGTACCACCCACAAGGGACCCTCCGCCCTTGATCACTAATTGAGAAAATGCCTTATACCAGGATCTCATAGAGGCATTTCCTAAACTGAAGCTCCCTTCTCTGGGATAAATCCAGCTTGTGTCAAGTTAACACACAAAACTAGCCAGTACAATTAACCCCTTGTCAACTTGACACACAAACACATCATCATTAAGCCTCGACCCTTACTTTCTTATTCATCTCCAAGATCTAAATAACTTTAAAAGTCCCACAGTCTTTGCAAATTCTTACATATTAAAATTTCAGTCCCTGTTAAATATCCAATCTCTTAAAATTCAAAGTCACTTAACTGTGGGCTCCACTAAAATATCTTCTTCTTCAGGAGGGAAATATACTGGGGCAAAGTCACAATCAAAAGCAAAATCAAACTCCAACAGTCCAATGTCTGGGATCCACTCACAATCTTCTGGATTACTTCAAGGGCTTGAGTCACTTCTTCAGCCCTGCCCTTGGTAGCACACACCTTGTCTTCTAGGCTCCAGAGGCCTGTACTCCACTGCTGCTGCTGTTCTCAGGGGTCATCTCATGGTACTGGCATCTCCAATACACTGCTGTCTTCTGCTGCAACTAGGTTTCACCAACAGCCTCTTATAGGCTGTCTTCATGGTGTCAAGCCTCAGATCCTTTGCATGACCCCTTCAGTCCTGGGCCATCAATTGCAACCGAGGCTGCACCTTCACCAATGGCCTTTTGCTGCCTTTCCCAGTGCCCAGGCTTCAGCTGCTCTTCATGACTCCTTCATGCTTTCAAAACCAGTACCACCTGGGTGACTCTTACACATTACCAAGTCCAGCCACAGTACAAGGTACAACCCTGGCTATCTCTGGAATGAAGCCACTTTGTGCTCTCAGTAAACAGTTCTCAGAAGATTTCACCTCAATGATGCTGGTCTCTTCCCAATCACCGCCAATTTCCCAGCTCCAGCTAACCAGCATCAATAGTACCAGTAATGCAATGGTTTTGCTTTAGTAGTTCTGGTATCTTGTTAATCATAGGCAATCCTTCAGCCCCAGCTAACCAAAACCACAGAAAATTCACAGTCAAAATAGCAACAACCCTGATAAGAGTCTTTAATCTTCCCTCTGAAATTTCACAAGCCAGGCCTCCATCTTATGCACTGTTCTCAACATTATCTTCCAAGCTCCTACACAACATCCCACAGAGCTCTTAACACCAAATGGATCTTCTAGCCCACAGTTTCAAAGTCCTTCCACAGTCCTCCCCAAAACATGGTCAGTTTGTCACAGGAATACTCCACTATGCCGGTACCAATTTGTCTTAGTCAGGGTTTCTATTCCTGCACAAGCATCATGACCAAGATGCAAGTTGGGGAGAAAAGGGTTTATTGAGCTTACATTTCCATGCTGCTATTCATCACCAAAGGAAATCAGGACTGAGACTCAAGAAGGTCAGGAGCAGGAGTTGATGCAGAATTCATGGAGGGATGCTTTTTACTGGCTTGCTTCCTTGGTTTGCTCAGCCTGCTTTCTTATAAAACCCAAGACTACCAGCCCACAGATGGTACCAACCACACGGGACCCTCCACCCTTGATCACTAATTGAGAAAATGCCTTACACCTGGATCTCATAGAGGTATTTCCTCAACTGAAGCTCTCTTCTCTGTGATAATTCCAGCTTGTGTCAAGTTAACACACAAAACTAGCCAGTACACCTAGTGATAAATGTCCTTGCAGAGGATGAGGTAGCAAATACATAGCTGTCTGTCTCTCAAAAGAAGTTAGCACTTAAATTTTTAAAATTGCTTTATTAACATATCTTAATTAACATAATTGGTTTCCTTGTGACATTTCATACATGTCTGCAATGCCATTTGATCATTTTCATCCTCTCTTTTTCTCTAAAGGAGTACTTTTCCTTTTCTCAAATTGCAACCTTTTTACTTTCACATGTGTGTGTATGTGTCTTTGTGTGTGTGTGTGTGTGTGTGTGTGTGTGTGTGTGTGTGTGTGAAAATAAAGGATTCATCCTTTTCAGTCTGGCTTATTTTATTTAATGTGATGATCTTCTGTTCAATCCATTTTCATATAAATAATGTGATCTATTCTTTTTGATTCACTTGTTAATTTTTGTAGATACATCAAGATATTCCTGATTTTTTTCAAGTCATTGAACAACTGCTATTTCCTATGCATGCTTAGTATGAATGTGTAATATATTCTGGACTTTAGGAGTACGTTTTTACAAACTGAATTATGTTGGAAATAAAGTGTGACCAGCAGGGACAGAGGAGTGGGCAATATGTCACTTCCTGAAATTTGGGAACAGTTTGCAGAGTGTGAGCTGGACATATCAATTACCTGCTCTTGTGCAACAAACTATTCTTCAACTATTATTTATTTAGCTCACAGTATGTGAGACAGCAACCTAGCCTGTTCACAGTTGAGTAGACCTATGTCTATGGTTGAGCTCACTCTTTCAAGTAACATCAGTAGATAGCTACATGCTTGCTGGTTTAGCCTATATCAGAATTCATGGAGCTGGCTCTTTAGCTGAAACAAAGGTGTGACCCTATAATATATTTCTGAAAGCTTTGCAGAATAGTTCAGAGTTCTCTCCATGGTTCCCAGAGCAGCAGGACCAATCTCCATTGCACATACATTTTTTTCAGTCATCTGTTAAGTTCATATTTATCTCTAGCTCAGAATAAATCACACATTTAGCTGACCTAATTTCATTATGTTACTGTGATAGCATGTTCATATTAAAAGCAATCTAGGGGAGAAAAGGACTTCTTTGATTTATACATCCTGATCACAACCCATCATTGAAAGACATCAAGGGCAGGAACCCAAGCATGATCTTCAAGTAGAAACCAGAGAGGACTACTGCTGAGTATCCAAATATATGAGCCTATAGGGTTTATTCTCATTTAAAGCACTACAACCTTCTCTCACAAAAGAATGCTACAAAGACTTATCCCAATATTATATGTACTTTGTTGTATTTTTTCACATAGTTATGATAAAGGCAAACACAGGTTCATAAGAATGCTGAAGTTCTCCAGAATTCCATACTCTATAGGCAGGATATGTTACTTAAAGTTAGAGCTTAGTTTCCTAGGAATGGTTCCCTAACCTGCTTCTTCTACTGTGCTCTAGAAGTCCACCTCACCCTGTTTCTTCCTCTACTTTTGACTGGGTCTAAAGTAATCCAGTCTGGCTATGAAATCATTATAGAACCTTTCTGACTCTATCTCATATGAATAGAATTATAGGTGTATACCTCTATGCCCAGCTAGAAATAATTTCTTAATTCTTTACTCAATTAGGGCTTGGCTCATCTAAATTGCCTCTATTCATGTGTCCATGTGCTGTTCTGCTTTGGGGGCCAAGTAGTTGGGAGGTTAACTAAGTTGTTGCTGGGTAATGTGATTGACATGTAGTCAAGCCCAGGGGCTTCACAGAGTGGGGCAAGAGAGGCCCCAAGGAAAACATTAAGGCCACTCCAACACTCAAGTTCCTTAAAGCTTAAAACTTTTACCACTTTAGACTCAGTGAGGATGAAGGCTCTTCTCCTGCTTGCCAACTCGTTTCCTGCAATCTCATTTCTTTTTCTCACAAGCTGTTAGACAACAGCTTCTAAAGAAATGATGGGGTGTTGATGTTGTTGTTGTTGTTGTTGTTGTTACTGATTCAAAAGAATGTTAACATTCCTTTGAGAACTCTCATGTTTGAAAATGTCTCATTCTACCCTCCTGATTGGCTATAGCTTGAAGTATAACTTAAGTACCAGATAGTTTATGTGAACAATTTTGAAGACATTTTTCCACTCTCCTCTATTTCCTACTGAGACTATTGATAACTGTAATCAGGTGCTTGATCCTTTGTAGTTTTTACTGTATGTGAAATTTTCATATAAAAAGCTCGTATAGGCTCTTCTTCAATATGCTATGTGTGATGAGGTCTCAGCACCAAGTCACTTCTCATTTTGTAACTACCAACCTTTGCTAAATATCCTCAGATAGATTTATAAAAATGAAAATATAGTATTAGAGTTTTAGTTTTGTCTTACATATTATATGCTTTTTGTTTCCTACTTGTTCTCATGAATTTCAGTAAGTCTTAAAACATGTCACTGTATCAAATGTAAGTGAAAGTCTTCTAAAAAGAAGACTTTTAGACCACAAGTAGGACACTGAAAAACACGCCTTTGCTAAGAGGATGTGTAGTTGACTACACATGATGGAAAGACCAGGAGAAGGAAGGGAGGGTGAGAAAGAAGGAGGGAGAGAGAGGAGAAAGAAAGAAGGAAGGAGGAGGGCTGGCAAGATGCTTTGGTGTGCAACGGCCTATGCTTCCAAGACTGACAACCCAGGTTGTCAACCCCACAATCCACACAACAGAAGGAGAAAACCAATTCTCACAAGTGGTCCTCTGACATTTACATGTGTACTGTGGTATACTTGTGGCCTCTACATCATGTATGTCCATGTGCATGTATGTACACACAAATAATTATAATAAACTTTTTAAAACTTCAAGAAAAAGAGGAGAAAAAAGAGAAATAAATAAAATGATAATTTTAGATTACTGCACTGAGGAAAAAAATTGAAGATTATGACAAGTACTTATCTCAAAATATCCACAGTGACAAAAGTCTTCACTATCGACAATTCATACTGATAGTGAAGGATTAAAATGGCTAATCTAATATGAGATTCAAAAGTCCTTACTCTATTCAAATCCTTAATCCTTCTTTCCTTAACTAATTCACTGATAAAAACTCTTTCAAATGATGTAGTATCTTTTTTATACAAATGTGAATATAAAATATGAATAAAGATTAGATTCAGTTCCTGATCTAATTAGTAAATGATGATATTCTTCCTCTTGAGCAGTTTGGACCAAGAGCAAACACAAATTAGAATTCTTTACTTCTTTCTGCATGTCTTCAATCAACCTGTGAACTGTTGTCCATAGTCTGTTTGTTGTCTGTTATGAGTGTCTACTGTCTGTCTGCTGTCATTTGTTATCTGTTGTCTTTGCTCTGTATTGATTAAACAGTACAGAAAACGTAGTAGGGTTAAGTAATGAAGAATATGATTTTACAGAAATCTATAATGGAATTTTAAAAGGGAAAAAGTTACCTTACAGACCCCAATTGACCCAAAATAGAACTCAAAACTGCATACAGGTTTTATCAGCCTGTATCTACGTGATGTCAACACACACAAGCATGTATCCTTACACATTATTCCTGGGTGAGGGGCAGGGGAAAAGTACAGAGTTTAAGATTAACATTTAGCTAAGTTGTAAAAGATGATTGCATAGAAAGTCTATGGCATACTAAGGATGATTACATTATCTTCTGAAAGACAAATTAAACATGCTGAATATAGTGGGGTAACAGATTGAGTATAGTTCTAATTAGCTCAAGGACTGTTATTAACTCAGATGCAAGGTTTGGAAAAAGTTCAGTTTCTGAAGGTAAGAAACATTTTCATAAAAAGCTGTTCTGAAAAAGTCAAAAGAGATGGCTCAGCAGGTAAAGGTGCACACTGTCAAACCTGATGACCCAAGTTTGCTCCCTGGGACCCACATAGTGGAAGGAGAGAACCTAGTTCTTGTAAGTTGCACTTTAACCTCACATGTATGCCATGGCATTCCTAGATATGTACACAGCCAAAGACTGACAATTAATTAAATAAAAAATATTTTAAAAGAAATTTTAAAATATACTATTCATTCTGTTAGTTGCCTATCCTGATTTTGTACTATATTTTCACTGGCTACTCTAAAATATAGAACCAGCTATAATATTTTATTTGGTTAAGGCAGAATAAAACAATAAACAATTGTTGTCTGTTTTCTGAGCATGCCTTCTGGACTGGTCTAGGAGTTAAAGCTCACTGATTCATTCCCCAAGCTCTAAAATTTACTATGTTTCAAAGAAGACTGGAAGGCATACTGAAAGATTGTCTACATATAGTTGTAGTGAAAGACTAAATACTGTAAGTGCTAAGATGAGAAATACAAATATTCTGTTTTTATATTGTACTTTGCTACCAGTGTGTGAATGAAGTTTCAAATACTTGATGAAATTCCATGAATTTCATGAACTGTGTGATGATACTTAAAGGCAGATAGGGATTGAGACCCAAAGCCCCAATATGATGTTTTCTCTATCTTCTAGGCCAAAGTTGAAGATGACATGAATATGCCATATCTGAGAAAGAAAGGGATAAATATGAGAATTATTATAAGGGGAAACTGAGGTGTGAGTAAAACAAAAATGTTTTAAAAAGAGTCAGAACTAATAAGAAAACCATGAAATTAATATAAGATTTTAGAGCAATGAGATATTTTAAATTTGGTCCAAATACTATACAGTGCACACATCAGTAGAGCTATATTTTTGGTGATCGCAACTCCGTTTGAATTCTCCATGGACTACACCTCAATCAGGAATGTCACATATTTCAGATATACACTTATTGAGTAATAGATCACTATGCATCTGGAACAGGATTGGGCATTCATAGAAAATGCAGACTCAGATCTACTTATGAAACTGGAGCCATAGAGAGCCTTAGAAACTCATGGAAGAGTGCTGTGTTCTGGATGTTTTTAGAGTTCAGTATTCACATGGCATGTGAAGACTAGAAAAAACGTTTGATGGATGTCTCTACTGATGCTCTAAAAGGTGCCTAGTTCTTTCCCAAGAAATATGGATTTACATGTTGAAGAAAGAGGATCTAGAAGTGAGTATCACTATAGACTTTGCCCGTGATGCTTCACTGACATTCTCTTCACCAATGTCTCTAATGAAGTAAATTGAAACATCATAGAAATATCATCTTCCCAGTAATTCTTCACTTGGCACATTTAGAGATGGGGAGGGGGTATTCTATAATAAAGTGGATACTGGCTGGAGCTAACACCCAAATAAAAGATTTTAGTAAGCCATATACATCTTACAATTAAGCATTTGATATACATTGTCATCCTTAAATCACTTTTAGACCCTGGCACCAGATTATACTTTGCACAGTTTAAACGAAGACTGGAGATTTCAAGTCTGGTATGTAGGCAGAAGAAACATGCACACAGCAAAGATATTGTCAGAATTATTTCTTAAGTACAACAGTGTTACTCTTTCAAATAGTAGTTACCTATGGTCATCATGCCTATCTGGTAGAATTATGGGGAGAGAACTAGGGGTTTTATAGCAGTTCAGGACTTAACATTTATTTGTCCCTGCACTGACTGCCTCCTTGAATTGGCTGTTAGAGGTGTGTTCTAAAGGGAAGGGTTGAGAAACTGATGAATCCTGATGAACAAATTCATATTCTAACATTGTAAATTATGCTTATCTGTAACAGACCTGGTTATATTTAGGGAACAGTGTCTCCTTAGCTAAATTCTAATTTGTATGCATTAATATCTCCTAAGCAAATATATTTGTAAATCCTTCATAGCAAGAGTTCTATTACTTTGAATTTTTCTATATCACAAGGATACATTTCTTCTTTGTAAATGTAGGAAAGACAGATATAAAGCAAAGAAAAGTATTGCAACTGATGTTACCAGAAAATGAATTCATTGGTTCATAAATTTTAAGTATCCAAGATTCTAATTCTCTGATATTATCCAGCAGAATCACTCAAGCCATTCCTGTGCCAGGCAGTGTGTGTTGTGAGGATCATGTACTGTGTCTGAGTCTCTTTCCTGTTGCTGGTGTAACATACCCTGACAAAATCCAACTCAAGGGACAAAGGCCTTATTCAGCTTACAGTTGAAGAATACATATTATAATAACACATTGGATGCATTTTTTGAAAGTTTCTTCATTTTAATCCTGGTTATTATTTAATTTTTTCTACTTCTCTTACTGCTGCTGTTTAGGCTTTTAAAGGTCTTAGCAGATGCAATTGCATTCCTTAATTTAACAACTCCTTCTATACTTTAAAAAATTGATTCCATCTCTTGGTTACTTGCACAAATTCCTCACTAGAGAAACACAGAGAAAGAAAAACATCATTTTATCATTGTCAAAACTCACCCACCCCACACACCACAGCTGTATCTTCTGACTCTGAATTGTGCCTCAGGTCTTTGGGGAAGGGCAAGCTTTGGTTCACTGTAGAGAGAGCAGAAAGAATGCCAGAATGAGATAACAAGGGAGCCAGAGCTTCAGGATCCTTTATGGGTACTAATAGAGCAGGGTAGTACAATCAAGAGATGCAGTAAAATAAATGTCCAGCATACCAACGGATCAGCAAGAGGCAGGCAGATAGACTAATATGGTGTCAGTGGTTTCAGAGATATTGTTGCTGACAAAATACCAGGCCTTGTGTTCTCTGAGGTGATAAAAAGTACAGCCTTATGTAAGACATTCTTCCCTTCTTGCTTCTGTTTGTCTCTTCTGGTCCTACTCTCCCTGACCTGTAAAGAGTAAGCATGTAGCCTTACTTCATAAGGAACACAGCTAAATAAAACTTAACTCCAAATGGATCAAGGACATCAACAAAATGCCAGATATCCTGAGTCTGATACAATAGAAAGTGTCAAATAGCCTGGAAATCATTAGCACAGGAAAAGACTTTCAGACAAGGGCACTAATAGCACAGGCATTAAAAGCAACAATTAATAAATGGGACCTTATGAAACTGAAAAGTTTCTATATGGTAAAGGACAACATCACCCAGACAAAGCAGCAAGCTACAGAATGGGAAAAGATTTTCAATTATACATCCAACAGAGGGCCAATAATGAACATATATAAAGAACTAAAAACAAATGAACAAAGAGACAAACGAAAAACTCTGGAAATCCAGGAAAAAATTAAAATTGGAGTTCAGAAGCCATGATAGAATTCGGTGTGGTAGTTTCTCAGGAAGATGGAAATCAATCTCCATCAAGATCTAACTATACCATTCTTGAACATATAGCCAAAATATGTTTCATACTAACACCAAGAAAGACATTTACTCAACCATGTTCATTTTTCATCTATTAATAACATCTAGGAACTGGTGTAGATATTCCTTGGAAAAATGGATTAAAAAAATTAGTATGTACCATGGGGATATTACTCAGCCTTTAAAAAAATAAAATGATGAATTTCTCAGGTAAATGTATAGAACTGAAATATATCATCTGAAATGAGGTATCAAAGATCTAGAAAGAAATTATAGTATGTATTTGCTTATATGTGGATATCAGCTTTTAAGTCAATGATAAGCAAACTACAATTCAAAGAACAAGAAATATTAAGTATAAAATAAGGGACTAAGAGGGGTACAGATAGATCTCATTAGGAACTGGAAATAAAACGTATAGTTATGAATGGATGGTGGTCTGAAATGAAAGGATCAAGTGGGGAAAAAGATGAGAGATGAAAACAAGAGGAAATATGGGGAGAGACAGTAAAATTAAGGGCCACTTGAGGTGTAGTATGAAAACCTAATATAGTAGAAGCTTCCTAATATATATACATATATGAAGGTGATATAAATGAAATGGCCAAATAATGAGGGAGACAGAGTATCATTTGGACATCTCATCACCATATGAAGCTTCCAGTACTATGATTGGCTTACATCTAATTGTGTTATTGGCCAAAGAAGTTCATTGGATACCCCCAAACAATCAGGGCTGTTGCTAAGACTATAGATTACTCACCACAAACTGGGAGCAAGGCTCCATTGATAAAGACAGCACCTACAGGACTCATTAAACACAGAGAAGTTAAGCTGGTATCTGTATAGAGCCTTTACTCCTATGTTTTACTGTTTTTGGTATAGGAAAGTACTCTGCACACTAGCAAAAGAGAAATGTAAACATAAGCCCAGACAGAATAATTGCTTAAAAATTGTAAGAATAACAATTTATATATGATTTGACCTAAACCCATCTCTACCTAAACCCATCTCTACAAGATGCAACCCATGCCTGAAATTGCAAGAACCCAAGACTAGATAGCATAGACATCTAGAGTAAAAACTAAATACTGCTATTCTAAAAGAAAAATATGAAGTAGGAGGGGGAGGAGGAGGAGGAAGGGGAGGAGGAGGAGGAGGGGAAGGAGGAGGAAAAGGAGGAGGAACATAGCAATACAATGACTTTTAATAACATTCTGCTAAATCCATAGATCAGCGCCTTGCTCAGACATGATCACTGAAGCTTACTCATGCAAGAGATAGGAACTAATATAGAGACCCACAAATGAGCAATGTACAAAGAGTGAGATTCCTTGGAACAGTTGGTCCTAAATGGGATGACCTCATCATATCCATTCCCTCAGGGATTGGTGAACTATATAGAAAATGAAAGTACAATGACTACAAGAGCCAATGAGGGTGGAAGACATTAAAGAAACGAGGTCTCCCGGACTCCATAGGACTTACACACACATAAACCAACAGAGATTGTGGTAGCATGTTCAAAGCTACACAGGTCAGAGCGAGGTGGGGTCCTAGTACTGAGAGGGGAAGTGAATGGGAGCCCTCATCCTTAAGCCAGAAAGTTATATCTAAGGTCATCTATATGCAAAGGAAGAAACATTTTCTGATGGAGTCTAACTGAATGTATAAAATACACTTAGGGGAAGCCCCATGCCTAGCAGTAGACAGTGATCATAAAATGGATTCTGGTATTCCTCTTTATTGACCATTTGCTTATATATTATGATTTCCAATTTTATGTTCTTAGGAGTTTTGTATGTCTCTGTGTATATATGTTTCTGGCTCTCTGGCTCTCTCTCTGTGTCTCTCTGTCTCTGTCTCTCTCTCTCTCATTCATATTTGTTTTGTTTCACTCAGACTTTTTTATTTGATTTCTTTCTTTTTATTTATTCTTCTCTCAATATATCCTGACCACAGCTTCCATTCCTCTACCTCTCCCAGTTCCCCCTGACACATAGTCCCATATTCTCCCCCCATTGAAGATCCACTGGTCTTCATTCTCTTCAAAAAAGAGCAAACCTCCCATGAAGCAAACACAATATAACAAGATGCATTAAAACTAAGCACAAATCCTCATATCAAGGCTGAACAAGGCAACCTAGTAGGAGAGAAGTGTCTCACAAGCAGGTAAAAGAGTCAGAGATTCCCCCACTCCCACTGTTAGGAGTTCCACAGAAAACTAAATAACTATAACATATATGCAGTTGACATATTTAAGACCAATCCTGGTTCAATGATTTACACTTCTGTCTCTGTGAGTTCCTGTGAGCTCTGTTTAGTTGCTTCTGTGGGTTGTGTTTTTCTGATGTTTTTGAACCCTCTCCCTCCTAAATCTTTCCGCCTACTATTTCTTGGATATCCCTGAGCTCTTTCTAATATTTGGCTATGGTTGTCTGCATCTTCCCCCATTAGCTCCCATAGGAAGGCTCTCTGACAATTTTGCTAAGCACCAATGAGTATAGCAGGATATCATTAGCAATCATTTCATAGACTCTTCTTTTTCTTGTTATGATAGGTTTCACCCTATGTCTCTGAGCCATCCAGTTTCTGGTTTCTTGCCACCTAAGCAATATCCCGCATGAGCTACCTATTGTGGTTTAGACATCAAGTTAGATCAGTCATTAGTTGGCCACTCCTGCATGTTATCTGCCACCATTGCCCTAGCACATCTTGTGGGAAATCCAGGTTTAAACCAATTGTTTTGTGGCAGGGTTGGTGTTTGTTTTCTAAAAAGAGAGAAAAATGGCATGGAATAGGATGAGTGAAGAGGTTGGGGGTTTTACGAGGAGATGAGAGGGGAAAACATGATTAGAACAGAT
This sequence comes from Rhynchomys soricoides, assembly GCA_019843965.1. NCBI lineage: Eukaryota > Metazoa > Chordata > Mammalia > Rodentia > Muridae > Rhynchomys > Rhynchomys soricoides. The sequence continues at coordinate 4,331,457 of JADRCH010000077.1, read as the reverse complement.
CATATGAAAAAATATTTTCAGGAAAGAAAGAAAGGAAGGAAAAAAGAAAGGAAGGAAGGAAAAAAGAAAGAACAGACAAATGTACAGAAGGAAGGAAAGAAGGAAGGAAGAAGAAAGGAAAGAGAGATGGCTAAGACCCAGGACTATCTTTCTCTGTTTATCATGCATTTTCAATATCCCTTAGGTTTCTTCTTAAGGCATTGTTCTTAGCACAGCACATACTCTCCTGACAATCATCTGCTTCCCATATTTAAAATATCCATAATAATCTGGTTATACTTAGGAATCAGGCTCCAACTATCTGCTTCCAGACCCAGATACACAGATCCTGATTTTACTATGTTTCAGCACTAGGAGACCTCACAGGTATATCTAATTTAACATGTCCCAAATTCATGCACAGGTCAAACATGTTTTTCTTTCTTTCTTAGAATTGGGCCTACCATGCTGTCCAGTTTTATGTCAACGTGACACAAGCTAGAGTCATCTGAAAGGAGAGAACCTCAATTGCTTCCATAAGATTGGACAGAAAGCAAGTCAGTAGGGCATTTTCTTAATTAGTGATTGATGTGGGAGGACCCAGCCTGTTGTAGGTGGTGCCATTCCTAGGCTGGTGGTCTTAGGTGCTATAAGAAAAGAGACTGAGCAATCCATGAGGAGCAAGCCAGTAAGCAGCATCCTTCCATGACATATGCAGAAGTTCCTGACTCCAAATTTCTGCTGATTTCCCTCTATGGTGGACTATTACCTAATATTTTTATAATAGTGATAGAAGGTCTAAGTCAGCCACCATGTTCTGCTGGAAACCAACAGGGTTAAGACTTTTCTGATTGACCTAGGTAATGCCATTTTGTATTAGAGTTAGGCTTGGAGTGATAGTAGGCCTAATTTTCTGTTTCTGATAAGTAACTGAAGGTTTCCCAGAGACCGGATGTCCCTATCATGGTTGATCAACAGTTAAACAGTAAAAATATCTGACTAAGTGTCCTCAGTGTGGTTAATTGGCCGATAGTTGCTATGACAATGTATCTTATCTGCATAAGAAATTGCATTTTCAAGGGATTGTATGCCTCGTGGAATTTCCTCCCACCTCTGCTGCCTCCCTGCTCTTTGTTATAAATTCTGTGTATGGATTAAAGTGATCAGAGCTTGAATGGAATTCAGTCTTGCTCCCAAGTTCCTGTGTCTCTTGTCTTTTTCATTCATCAGTCTCCTCCTTAGGTCCAAGTTGATGAACCCAAGGGCCTGGGCAATGTTTCAGTTTCTTATGCCAAGAAACTGAAAATGCTTCCCCCTACCTCTCTTACACTTCTCACTCTGCACATTCATTCTCACCACTCTTGAAAAACTCTACCTCCAAATAAATCCTGGCTTCATCAGTTACATTACTTCTTCACTTCCAAAACCTTACAATCCATCCTGCTCTGTATTTCTCAGTCCTTCTACACAGGATTGTGTTTGGAAACACCAGTCTCAAAGGTTTTGAAATACTTTTTGGTCAATGTTCATTATCAAGGAGTATGCAATTATGTCGTGTGTCACACCTATAATTTTAGATTCAATTCTTGCTTGACCTCCTTCAAAGGTGATTGGGCTCCAGACTCATTGATATCTTTACTTGGTCTTACGTTCTCTATATCCCTTGAGTCCTTTATAAACTGTTTCTTCTGTTTGAACTAGTCTTGCTTTCTCATCCTACTTTCTGGATATCACTTCCTCCAAGTCCCCTACCCAGACTTTCTTCCAAGACAGACCAGGACTCTTTCTAAGTCTCTAGCACCTCAGCTCCCATTTTAAGAGGGCATTGACAGAAGAGTCTTTCTACTGTTCTTTCCACTTCGCTTACGGGTTTATCTGTGTACCATTATCAGAGCTGCTTGCCTCAAAACTGGCTCCCATAATTGGCTTTAAAGTGTGTCTGATGTATCAATGCACTTAATATGTGTTTCTGTCTGAACAATGTGTCAGGTTAAGAACACCCTATTTTCTTTTCCAAGAATTTTAGAAAAATTATGGCTGCTATCTTGCCTTTGCAGTCTCTTTCAGCAGTGTTCCTTACATCTTTATATGGGCAAAAGTTATAATGAGTTTTAAGACAGCAAAACTTTAGCTCTATTCTATGATAGAATACTTGTAAGAAATATTATCATACAGTTGTGAATGAAATTGTTATTATGTATTTGGGTTGGTTGTGTTATGCTTTACATTTGTATTTTATTGAAATAGATATCAAAAACAGCCTTGAAGAGCTGATTTCACCGAAGATAAATGAACTATAATATTTATCCTCATTGCTGGGTGGGGTCTATTACTCATGCACAGTTTGGACACACAGCACATTTTTATGTCTACATTTTGACCAAAGTATCTCTTTATTTTTCATGATCTCTCTCTCTCTCTCTCTCCCCCGTGTGTGTGTGTGTGTGTGTGTGTGTGTGTGTGTGTGTGTGTGTAGCACCTGCACATGTGACTTTCATATAACATTTAAACATATTTTAGCATGTTAAGTATTTTACACAGTGTTTTAAATTTGTTGCTGTAAAATGGCCAAATGACTCTTTTCTTTTCCAATAAGTTGAAATGTCAAAAGACTCTTCAAAATATTCTAATAATTATACACATTTCTAAATGAGCATACCTCAATATGTACTGTGCCATAATGCACTATTTAGGGTACATTCCTTCTTGTAACAGAATGATTACATGTATATTTGCCAAAATCCTGCATTCAAATTATTTTGCTGGTTTAACGAATGGCTTCTGTTGGTACTAAAATGAAGGATTTTAAATTAGATTAAACAAATCAAGAAAGACACCTGTAAGTAACCATTTAGCAGAAGAACAAAGTAGAATTACAGTTATATTTATAGTTTACATAGGCATGTGATCATAACTACACAACAGACAAATGACCCTGAAAAAATTGACAATAGCATTAATGTATTAAAGATACTAAATATTACTAACCTAAGCAACATCATTGAATTTTCTTTATTGGTTATTTAGAGCTGACATTGAACATATTTAAGGAAAAATGTTCTTAATTTTTATTTATTATTTACTCATTTAACTTTTTTTGTTTATTCTTTGTGAAATTCACATCATAAGTCCTAATCCCACTCAGATCCCTGTTCTTTTCCAATTTACTCTCAACCCTTGCAACTTCCTGCCCTCCAAAAAAACTTATTGTGGAAGATGCAGTATGTCACAATATGTCCCACAGTATACTCTTTAGTCTGCCATACATCTTTACTTGTAGATGTTCATTGCAATGACTCATTGGTCTGATTTGAGGCCACTGGATCCTCACCTGGACTCCTCTCAGACATCCTGTTTTTCCCATGGAGATCCTGAAGCTTTTGATCTGTAGGACCAACATATTCCACCAGTTCACAGATGGGATGGATGTTGAGGTGTGCCAACTGAAAGCCCTGGATATGAGCCTTGGTGGTAGCTGAGCTGGTTATCCCACCAGCTCTCTTTTATCCACACCACCAAAGACAGGATCTCCAGCACTTCCCTAGAAATCCCACCCAATGCTGCCACCTGCAGGGGGAGAGCCAACTCCTCCACTCTCTTGCCTTTAGGACTAGCTCACCTGTGCCTCCACCACCAGGATAAGCTCTACTGTGTTGCCCAATTGAATTACAAGGCCCATTCTCCTAAGTATGGCAGCTGGTGAAAGGCAGGGCAAGCTCCCCCATTCTTATGACCCCAGTCCCAGCTCTCTTGCTTGCTGCAGGCCATGAGAAATAAGGGAGCATCTATCCCTTACCCATGCCACCACACATCAGATGAGTGACTACACAAACACTCCTATGCCCACAACTCCTTCAACCAGAGCCATCTCTACTATGCTTCCTTGGTGGTATGCAGGGCCATGTCCTAGGTACTGTAGCTGGTGAGAGGAGAGGCTAGCTCTCCTGCTTTCATGTCTCCATCTCTCCCAGGTGAGGGGTTGAGGCAATTCTGCTTAGCCCCCAGACATCAACATGACTTCAGGTGGCATCCCAGACCAGGAAACTCCCTCTGGCCTTTGGTGGTAACAGAACCCCCACTGCTGCAGGGTAATGGACCCAGACATGGCTCTCCATAGCAATACAGGCCATGACCTCATCATGACCTTAAGTGGCATCTCCAGGTACTCACATCAGGCTATCTCTCATTACCCTAGGGTCTCCAGTTCTGTCTTTCTTTACTATGCATACAACTTTCTATTTCTTTTTCTCTCCCATTTCTTCACCATTTATTTGCTTGTCTTAATGGTGCCTGCAGATTCTGGGTGTCTGGGGTCATCTCAGGCTTGACCTCAGGAGTGCTATGTCCTGCCCAGATCTTATGGCATCAGCCAGAGTTTGTCTCAGGATTGCTTCCCACATGGATCCAGAGGATGGATGTCATTTTGAGTATGTTCTGCCCATCCACTGCTGCTTGGTGCCTGACTGGTCAAGAAAATGTTTTTAAATTAAAGGTTCTAGAAAACTATGATTCACTGAGTAAGTATGGGTGATGGAGAGTACCATTAAAGAGGTATTTCACAAAGAAAGGGACCAACATGACTATAGCTCACCCTGGTATAAATTAAGCACAAGTTAGATTCAAGTACATGGCATAGTTAACATCACAGTGTGACTTTATTAGTGACTGTTAGGAAGAGGTAGGTAGCATTTTAAATCTGGAAGAAATTTTGCCACTAATAAATTATGAGCAAGTAACTTTCATTAGACAAAAATATTATATGCCAGGGGAATTTTAGTTTATTTATATTGCACCATGCTCTAACTCAGGAGTAGAGTATAAAAGACAACTCTAAAAATCCTTTTAGTATTCAATCAGACCTGTACAGTTTTGTGAGCAGTCATTCAGTGTGTCTGGCACAGCTTTATGTTTGTTTCATGAGTATAGTCAGAAATACATACAAAATCTCTCTTCTATCTGAGCATTGTCTTTAAACTTTTTATCAGATATATATGTATACATAAGGTATTCTATCGCAGCTTGCAGTTATTGCTGTACCTCAGTGTACATTTATGAACTTAAAAAAAAGATACCGTACTCACTTAGAAAGGTTTTCTCCACCAAATGCTACTTTTTCATGCAAGGTCAGGCAGTTTACCTTCCCTCCACCAGATATTTCAAGTGTTTTCTGAGTTAATCTTTTACATTTGACAAAGTCATTTTGCTTTCCTTTGTTTCTTTTCTCTAGTAGGTTTTCAAGTAAGGCAGGAAGATATCTATATTTAGAACCATATGGCAGAAGATGATAAACTAGATGTTATTTCAACTCATATATGGCTCTACTATTTACATAGTGAAAAGAAACTGCAAAATCAGAGCAGCAGTTGGGACCATATATGGAGGGTAATTATTATATTTGTGGTACCAAAAGAATTTGGGATACAAACCTGGAATTAAGTAACTTTGTGATAATAATGGATGAACGTTTCTTTCCCAGTGGTGTCTCTGGAATTGCCTGGATCCACTTCTACCTCTTGTAAACACAGTCCCAGGTTGACATCTTCAGAGGAAGTAAAAGGTTCATACCCATTCATTTTCATTGCCTTTACCACTCTCCTCAAGGCTTCTTTGATCAGCCATAGCTTGCCCTTCCACTCATGATTTCTGTCATCTTAAGTGTTTAATCCCACAATGGGGGAATCTGTATTTTCTTTTGTGCTCATAAACAGGGCTTTGTTACAAAGCTGGGTTCATTGAGCTCTAATTCATTTGGCTCTTACTTGCAGATTTTGCGGTCTCTTCTTTTTCCAGCAAAGAATCTTCACCCCTGCTTGAGTTTTACAGCCATTTCTGTATCATCATACTTATGCACAGAATTTCTTTTCGCCATCACTAATTCTTTTGACTATTTTCTCTGGTATTATTTGAAGTATTCGCCGTGGAATAATTAGGAGCCATGGGGTGAATCTCATTCTATTCTTCTAACAGAACAGTAAATAGCTGAGCAAAGAAAAGAAATTGGGTGATGAATCTGGAGAGGGAGGCTAACAAATACACCCAAGAGTTTGGGAACATTTAAGAGGATATTTCTGCCAGCCAAGGAAGTTGTCTGTTACAAGTCCAGGTAGTCATTGGATGATGATTGCTGTTATCCTCTAGGCTGTCTGCAGCTAAAGCCATGTTGTGAGAGTTCTTCAGGTTTGTGCAGGCCTGCAAATGTGTAGGTGGAGGCCAGATGGCACAGACAGTGACTGCAGCTAATGTAGCTGAGAATCAAGTCTGACTTCCCAGCTTCTTTCTCACATCCTTTTTCCATCCTGAATTTTAATGGTCCATTGTGTGTACACCTGTGGGATTCTGTGTCCCTTCATGTGAGTCTCGACTTTATTTCCATTCCATTTGCTCCTCAGGAGCCACTGTGAAAACTATGAGTTTATCATCTGTAGAATCAAGTTGTTCATACTTTTATGGGTTATTAAAATGGAGTGCAGCTTAAGAAGTGGAAGTTTCCAAAGAAATCAACTTAAAATAAAAGATGTCTGGGGAATGGAGAGGTGGCTCAGTGGTTAAGAATAGTGGCTTTTCTTCCAGAGGACCTGGGTTAGATTCACAACACACTCATGGTGGCTCCTATGAAAGCTGGACTTGGCAAACCAGTAGAATGAAAAATATCCCCAAAGCAGGCAAAAGAGGCAAAGACATCCCCCACTCTTACTGTTAGGAGCTCCACAAGAATATCAAGCTACACAACCATTAACATACCTGTGGAGGACCTAGCTCAAACCTATATAGCTTGGTGATCTGATCATCACTTCAGTCTCTGTGAGCTCTTATGAGTCTTGCTTAATTGATTCTGTGGGTCATGTTCTCATGGCCTCTACACCTATGGCTCCTACAACCCTTTCTTGCTCTTCCACATGGTTCCCTAATCTCTGCTTATGCTTTGACTCTGGGTCTCTGTGTTTGTACACATCAATTGTTAGATGAAGCCTTTCTGATGATGACTGGGTTGGCTTCTCTTCTATTAGTACTTGGCGATCTGATCAGTGTCAGATATGGGCCCTCCCACATGGCTTTTGCTTCAAATTCGACCAGTCATTGGTTGGCCACCCCCACAAATTCTGCGCCACCATTACCCCAGCACATTTGGCAGGAAGGGCAAATTGTAGGTCAAAGGTTTTATGGCTGGGTCGAAGTCCCAGTTCCTCAACTGGAAAGCTTGCCTGGTTACCCATTCAGGCACTATATCTCAATAACTAAGCACCTTACCTAGATTGTACTCCCATCAGTAATAAAGGAGTGTTCCCCTTGTTCTACATCCTTGCCAGCATGAGCTGTCACTTGTATTTTTGATCTTAGCCAATATCATAGGTTTAAAGTAGAATCTCAAAATAATTTTGATTTGCAATTTCACAATGGCTAAGGATTTTGAATATTTCTTTAGGTGTTTCTCACCAATTTGAGATTGTCTGTTGAGAATTACGTTTAGAGATGTACCTGATTTTTAATTGGGTTATGCGGTTTGTTGATATCAAGTTTCTTCAGTTCTTTGTATATTTTAGATATTAGCCCTCTGTCAGATTTGGAGTTGATGAAAATATTTTGCCATTCTGTAGTCTACCATTTTTTCTTGTTGACAGTGTTATTTGACTTACAGTAACATTTTAGTTTCATGAAGTTCCATTTCTTAATTTATTAATTGTTGATTTTAGTGCCTGCCCTATCAGTGTTCTGTTCAAGAGGTTGTCTTCTATACCAATTCATTCAAGGTTATTCCCCAATTTCTATTCTGTCAGGTTCAATATATCTGGGTTTATACTGAGGTCTTTGATCCAGTTGAAATTGAGATTTGTGCAGGATGATAGATATGAATCTATTTGCATTTTTCTACTTGCTGATCTATACTTAGATCAGCACCATTTGTTGAGGACACTTTCTTTTCTTTGTATGTTTCTGGATTCTTTATTAAAAATCAGGTTTCCATCAGCATGTGGATTTACTTCTAGGTCTTTGATTGGATTGCATTGATCAATCTCTCTGTTTTTATGCTAATACCATGAAGTTGTAGCAGGAAATGTTAAAAAAGAAGGAATATATAATATTTTCCCAAGCTACACTCTGGTTCTCTCAGCCCCAGTGGGCTGGCCAGCCATGCACCAGTGATCAATGGCTGACATGCTTTTATCTCATGAAGTTCTGAGTCAGAGCTCCATGATCTCTCCACTCAGCTTGCTAGGTCCCCACTGGCAGGCAACCCCATGCTTCAATATCCTCATAACCTCTGTAGTGCACATCAGGCAAACCTACACTTTGCTGCTGCTCTTTTATCTCTGGAACCCAGAAGAGCGGCCAAGTGAAGGAAAACACAACACAAAATTAGCTCAGAATAACAATAACTCAATCTCTGGGTGCAACAACCAAAACCTAATCATGTAAGCCTTATCAAAATCTGATTCCTCTGGTGGCAAATCCTTGCAGATCTGCCATGATACCAGGAGACTCTAGTAGCCACATCTTACCTATCTGTTGTCCCTGTTCCAAAAGGACCCTCTCTCTTTCCTGTTTCCTCCAATCGGAAGTCCCTCCTCCACACCCAGCGATTGGCTCCTTTATTCATTAGGAGATTGGTTCACAAGAAGTCACATGTGTAACTCACTCCTTGTCTGAAGCTCCTTCCAGAAGGGCAGAATTAGCAGAATACAAACAGCCTCAGGGCTATCCACAACATGAAGTATTTATTACTTTGGCTCTATAGTGCAGCTTGATATCAGGGATAATGATACCTCCAGAAATTCATTTATTATACTGAAATTTTTTAGCTAATATGCTTCTTTTTGTTTGTCTCTATGAAGCTGAATATTGTTCTTTAAAGGTATGTAAAGAATTGTGTTAGAATTTTGATAGGGCTCGTGTTGAATTTTTAAATGGCTTTGGTAAAATGGGCATTTTTATTATGTTAATCCTACCAATCCATGAGTATTAAAGATTTATTTTCTGATATCTTTTTCAATTTCTTTCCTCAAAGGCTTGCAGTTCTTGTCAGACAGGTCTTTCACTTGCTTGATTAGAACTACCCCGAAGATATTTTATATTATTTGTGACTATTGTGAAGGATGTCATTTCCCTAATTTCTTTCTCAGTCCTTTGTAATTTCTATGTAGGAGGGATTTTTTTTTTTAGTTAATTTTGCCTCTAGCTACTTCCCTGAGGTGTTTAACAGCTGAAGGTGTTCCCTGGCAGAATTACTGGGTATATTATCCTACCATCTGCAAAAAGTGATACTTTTACTTCTTCCTTTCCCATTTGTAGCCCATTGATCTACTTCATTTATCTCATTGCTCTTATTAGAACTAAAAGTACTGTATTAGATATATGTGGAAAATGTAGACACTTTGTCTTGTTCCTGATTTTAGTGAAATTGTTTGCCTTTGTCTCCATTAAGTTTGATGTTGGCTATAATGTTGCGAGAATTGTCTTTATTATTTTAGTTATATCCCTTGTATCCCTCAAGGGATCTCACAAAGACTTTTATCATGAATGGGTGTGGAATATTGTCAAATGCCTTTTTACCATCTAATGATATGGCAATGTTTTGTTTTGTTTTCAGTTTGTTTATATGACAAATTACATTACACATTTTTTGTATGTTGAGCCATCTCTGAATCTCTCGGATGAAGCCTACTGGATCCTAGTGAGTAATCTTTTAGATATGTTCTTGGACTCAATTTGAAGTATTTTTTGCATCAATGTTCATGAGGGAAATTAATCTGTAATTCTTTTTCATTGTTGAGTCTTTGTGTCGTTTGGATAACAAGGTGATATATTGAGATATACTGACATTAGTTCTTGTTTGAAATTCTGGTAAAATTCTAGATTAAACTGTCCAACCCTTATCTTCTTTATTTGTTGAGAAACTTTTCATGAGTCTCTATAACCCCTATTTCTTTAGGGGTTATAGGTGTATTTAAATTGTTTATCTGTTCTTGATTTAACTTAGGTAAGTGGTATCTATTGCAAAAATTTTCCCTTTCTTTTAGATTTTCCAATTTGTGGAATTTAGCCTTTGAGGGTATGATCTAATGATTCTTTGGGTTTTCTCTGTGTCTGGAAATGCTTATGTTATATTCCCCTTTTTATTTCTGATTTATGAGTTTGGATATTCCTTCTTTGCTTTCTAATTACTTTGGATAGAGTTTGTCTATCGTGTTGATTTTTTCAAAGACCCAATTCTTCATTTCATCAATTCTTTATTGTTCCCCTTGTTCTATCAATTTCAACCCTCAGTTACATTATTTTCTGTAGTATACTCCAGTTGAGTGTGCTTATTTCTTTTGTTCTGTAGCTTTCTGGTGTATTGTTAAGTTGCTAGCATAAGATCTCTTCATGTAGTCTCTATAAGTAGTCACTTAGTGCTATAAACTTTCCTGTTAGCATGGCTTTCATGTGTCCCATAAGGCTGAGCATGTTGTGCTTTAATTTTCATTAGATTCTAGAAAGTTTTTAGTTTCTTTATTTCTGTCTTGACCCAGTAGTCATTCATCAGAGGGATAATCATTTTCTATGAGTTTGTAGGCTGTCTGTTGTTTCTGCTATTATTGAAATCCACCTTTAATCCAAGGTTGTCTGAAAGGATACAGGAAGTTCTTCCAATAATCTTGTATCTGATGGCACTTGATTTGTGTCTAAATATATGATTAATTTTGGAGAAAGTTTCATGACATGATGAGAAGATGGTTCATTCTTTTATGGTTGTATGCAATATTCTGTAGAAATCTGTTAGGTCTATTTGGTTTATAATGGCTCTTATATTATAAGAGCTATTATTATATTATAATAGCTCAAGTATTTTTCTGTTTAGCTTTTTTTCTGAATAGCCTGCCCTTTGGTGAGAATAGTGTATTGAAGTCTGCCATTATCAGTGTGTGAGGTGGATGTGTAACTTAAGCTTTAGCAATGTTTCTTTTGCAAATGTGGTTACCCTTGCATTTGAACTATAGATGTTAAGAATTGAAACATCATCTTAGTCCCCCCACACACACATTTTTAGGAGTATGAAGTATTCTTCCATGACACTTTGGATTAATCTTGGTTTTACGTATATTTTGGTAGATATTAGAATGGCTAAACCAGCTTGTTTCTTAGGTCCAGTTGTTTAGAAAATATTTTCTATTCCTTTGCTTTGAGAAAATGTCTATCTTTGATGTTGAAATATCTTGTTTTCTAACCATTCTGTAAGTCTGTCTTTTTATTGGAAAATTAAATTCATTGATATTGAGAGATCAGTGACCATTAATTATTAAATTGTTAATTCCTGTTATTTTGAAAATGTTATTATTATTGTTGTTGCTGGCAGCAGTGGTGGAGGTGGTGGTGGTTGTGGTGGTGGTGGTGGTGGTGGTGGTGGTGGTGGTGGTGGTGGTGGTGATATGCTTGTTTCTGGTGTGATATTATTTATTTCTTGTGTTTTTATGGCTGTGGTTAATCTTTTTAGGATGGAATTTTTCTTCTAGCTCCTTCTTTAGGCCTAGATTTTGCTTGACTTTAACATTTATCATGGAAAATATTGTTTTCTTCATCTACAGTGATTGAAAATTTTACTGGATATAGTAGTCCACACTGGCATCTGGGGTCTCTTAGAGTCTGCAGTAGATCTGTCCAGGATCTTCTGACTTCCTAGTTCCAATTGAAAAGTATAGTTTAATTCCAGTAGGTCAACCTTTATATTTTACTTGGCATTTTTCCCAAGAAACTTTTAACTTTCTTTTGCTCTGTACACTTAGCATTTTGATTCTTATGGGCTGAGGGGTTTTCTTTTCTGGTCTAATCTATTTTGATTCTTATAGGTTGAGGGGTTTTCTTTTCGGGTCCAATCTATTTGTTGTTTTCTGTACTTCTTGTCTTTTTATAGGCATCTCATCCTTCAGTTAAGGTAATGTTTCCTCTATGATCTTGTTAGAAATATTTTCTGGGCCTTTGAACTGGGATTATTATCTTTTGCCTATTCCTATTATTCTTAGGTTTGGTCTTTTCACGTTATTTTAAATTTCCCAGATGTTTTGAGTAGGGAGGTTTTATCTTTAATAGTTTATTTGACCAATAAATTTATTTCTTCTGTCATGTCTTCAATGCCTGAGATTCTCTTTTTCATCTCTAATATTATCTTTGAAATAGGTGTGCCTTTAATTCTTGTTTCATTACCTAAATTTTTTCATTGTAAGAATCCCTTCTGTTTATATTTTCTTTATTGCTTCTATTTCCATTTTCATGTCTAGAACAGTTTTATTTCTTTCCTTAATTTGTTTAAGTGTTTGCTTGTTTGTTTGGTTGGTTGGTTTTTGTTGTTTTGTTTTTGTCTTTCTTTAGGAATTTATTTCTTCTAATTTTTGTTTGTCTTTTTCTCAATTTCTTTAAGGGATTTATTCATGACTTATTTAAGAACCTCTATAGTCTTCATAAAGTTTAAGTTCTTTTTTCTGTGTCAGCTATATTGAAATATTCATGGCTTGTTGTAGTACAATATCTGGACTCCAATGGGGACATATTGTTCTGTATGTTGCTGATTGTGTTCTTATGCTCTTGTCTTGGCATTTGGGTTTGGGGTGAGTTTAGGTGTAGGTGCTGATTTCTGAGTTTGTCTTTCTTGGGTGGTTGTTTTCTTCCTTAGTTTCTGTTCCCCCTTCAGTTTTCTGGCCTGTGTGTCCTAGACTTCTGGTAGCCATCATAGCCTCTGCTTTAACAAGAAGTCCCTGTCTCAGTTTGTTCCTGCCTTCGAGTGCCTGGTATGGCCTTTGTTTGAGCAGCAAGAAGGAGAGTGTGTGGTTGTGGATAATATCATGCCAGATGGAACAGGGGTATATATTGAGAGGATAGAAGAATTCCCATGGCAAGTAGCCTATGTGAAATTCAGGTGGCTGGCATTACTTCTATCCAAAAGTAAGTCTACTCTTCTGGCTGGTATAGTCTTGAGCAGGATATGTCTGTCTGAATTGGGGCCAGGGAAACTGGAGGGGGTTGGTAGGTGGGGAGAAAAGGTATGGCAATACACTGAGTCTTTAGGAAAAAAACTGAGATTGAGAGAGTTCCACAAGTAAATAGTCTTCCTGTTCTTCTGACTCTAAAACACTGGTTTCAAGATGGAATTAAGGGAGGAATTTCTGGGAGAGACAACTAAAATTGATGGGCATTTGAGGGATAGTCTAAAAAAACTAGTATAGTTGAAATTTATAGACTATATGACAGTAATCCTAATAAAGACTCCAAATAATAAGAGGGATGGAGTCCCAGCTGGCCAACTCTTGTCACCAAAGTATCCAGTAATAGGACTGGGTTATATGCAATTGAGTTGTTGGTCCCATGGAAATTCCCAAACAACCCAGATGATTACCAAGATAACAGGTTGCTCCCCATAAATGGAAATCCAGGTCCTATTGCTGAAGGCAGCACCCATACAACTCATTGAACATGGAGTATTCCAAACCTTCTGCCTTGTATTCTAGAGTCTTTAGAATCAGACAGTAATCTGCAGGCTAACAAAAGAGAAACATAACCATCAATCCAACCACAAAACCTTTGATCTACAATCTGCCTACACACACACACAATAGTAGCACAAAAAAAAGTTGGAGAAGTAACCAACCAATGCCTAATTTGACATAAGGCCCACTTTATGATATGGAATCCATACCCAACCTGTTTATGTAACCAAGTACCATTAACCAAATATCCCAGAGACCTACAGTAAAACTAAGTAATATTACTAGTTAAAAGAAAAAAAAAACAATAAAATGACTCCATGCTATTTTGCTATACACATAGGTCAATACCTTATGCAGTCCATATCAGAGAAGATTCCTTTAGCAGCACATGGGAACAAATAACGGGCTCCACAGGCAGATGTTATGCAAAGAGATATTAAATCACAAAGCTTGGATCACAAAATTTTACATGGAATGTCTCCATCAAGTCTAGTCCCTCAAAGCTCAGGGAACCCTTTGGAAGAGAAGTCAGAAAAAATGTAAAAGTTGTAGAGGATGGAGGACAACAGAAAATATAAGCCTTCTAAATGAACTGAGTAAAGCTCACACAAACTCACAGATTGAAGCAACACAGACAGGACTGAGAGAAGTCTTTACCAGGTCCTAGGCATATATTTAGAGTTTTAGTTCAGTAATTTTGGACAAGGGGGATTCTCTTGGGACTCTTTTTATTCTGTTGGTTTGCCTTATTCAACTTTGATGTGATAGCTTATGTTTTATCATGTTATTTTTATTTTGTTGTTTTATTGTTTTCTCGTACAAACTAGTTCTTTTCTAGTGACAGACAGGAAGAATGTGAATCCAAATATGAGAGGAGTTGGGTCAGAACTGGGAGGAGCAGACCTAAGGGATCATAAGGATATATTATATGAAAAAATAATATATTTTAATTAAATTGGTGGAAAATTGTGAGATATAGGCATATGATAGTTTAACAATTTAAAAGATGGGCCAACAATGATATGTTTCTTCCATTGACTAAGAGCACAATTTTGAAAAGTTTGGCTGTAGCTAAGCTTCCTTAAAAAACAGCCCAAACCATTATTGAAGCATCAACAAACCAGCTGCACTCCTTAACTAGAATGATATACTTTCCGTTTTTTTTTTTTTTTTTAACTACTAGGATGTAAAGGAATGAAAGATTGAATTCTATCCATCAGATTCCCTGGGTAAAAGAGGCAACACCTTCAAATAGTTTCAAGAACAAATTTTTGCTAATAATAATAATAAACAGAGGCACTCTGGGCAACCACAAGAACAATCCAGCAAAGTTGAGCTATTCCCCCTGATTTAACTCATATGTTAGCAGAAATGCTCACAGAATGTCTCTCCTACAAGTGCTAGCAACATTTGACTTACTTCCTTTCCAGAAGATGAACTATTGAGATCCAACAGTTAAAAAATAAAACCAGAATGAAAAAATGTTCTTTGTATCCCTGACATTTTCATGATCATTTCTCACCACACCTCTTATTTCCAAGGCCTCTGTTCACTATATCAAATCTACTGGAGACCTTATCATTATCTCTGAATTGAGAATAACAGAAATCCAGCACATACAGCTAAGGTATCTAGTTGTGCAGTAATTTTATCTCATGGCTAGATAACATGTCATATCCCTGTGGGCATTGGCTTTTCAATGATATATACCTGGATCACACTCCAAGCCTGGATCCACTGTATAGATTGAACTCAACATAAAGTATGTGAGATAAGAATAGAAGAAACCTAGAAACCTGGTAGAATATGGATAATCTATTAAAGCTAACAGCTATGCATAGTGAGATCATGTGTCAGAAATGAATGAAAAGGTAGGAGAGCTGCCTCAGTGTTTAAAAGCACTTGTTGTTATTTCACAGAAACCAAGATCTGTTGCTACACATCCACAAGGAGGTTGACAACTGAACCTTAGTTCCAGAGGATCTGGGCCCTTATCCTGGCCTCTTCAAGCATGAGGCATGCATGTAGTGCACTCCCATACACATAAAATACAAATAAAAGAAAACAAAGAAAAATTAGAAAACCCACTTATTGTGTATTCCTGATTGGACTTGTAAGAAACAGTTGACCCCAATGACCTATTTCTGAAATACTATTTTCTTTTGTGATAGTTGGTTTTAAGTCTACTTGCCATAAATTAGCATCCTCTGAGTGGGAAGCATCAACTGAACAATTGTCTTGGTCGCCTTAATTGATTCAGGCAGACCCACTCTAAGTCTGTTAGGCACCCTCTTGTAGCAGCCCAGATAAGAAAGGAGAATGATTATTTGACTTTGTAACTATCTTAATATAAACTGAAATAAAATAGTACACACACACACACACACACACAACTCTACATGCCTATATTTATTCTTCCTTATGATCCTGTTTCTCTAGAGAACTCTAATACATATTATTTTACACTGTTTAGTTTTTAACTCACCCATGGGCCCTTTCTGAGCACAGTCATGCTGGCTGTACCATTCACAGCTGTCCATGCATTAGTTTTAGATCATCTGTTGTTCCCTCCTGGGTCTCAGTTATATGCTCTGATCTTGCTCTAGACAAGTCTTATTGTGGTTTGCATTGTGCCAAATTTGTAAAATTCCTGCTTGTCACTGTCATAGTTTGTCTTAGGCCACCAATTCTTGCCTCTGGCAGCTGTCAGCGAACCCTTCATGAATCCTACTATGGGAGATGCAGCAGGACAAAACTGACCACTAAGATGGGACAGCTTGAACTTCCTCAGCCACTAATTTGAAGAGGATGGTAATGCAATCTGGAAACTGGGAGTGATGATGTACAGAGAGCTGCTCTCAAAAGAAGACACAGGAAATGAAGAAAATCCCTCCTCCCTGCAAACATGGCTTACTTTTTGTTACTGCACAATACAAAACAACAGCTTTTTGGAATTCATATGGAAGTTATGTGACAAACACTTTCCTGCTTTATTCTGTGACCTGAGTACACACTATTGCATGGGTGTGGTCATTATTCCATAGACAGTTGGACCCTGAAGTGGTTATAATTAGGTGTGTTATCTGCTTACCAAACATTGCAAAGCATGAAGAAACACCATGAGTGTGTCTGTTTCTGCGTTATTTCCTCTGAATGTTATACCAAAAATGAATGTTGAAATTCATTTCTAACATTCAGTGTGGTAAAGAGGAGCATAGGTGTTTCTTTAGGAATTAGAGAAAACATTATAAAAGATCCAACTGTCAGTCCTATTATGAACCTCCTCAAGTCATCCCCCATGCTGACTCAACTCCACTATCTCCCAGTAGCCTTGGAGGAACCTCTGTCACTGCAGCCAGTCTCCACTCTCCCACATTAAACTGAAGAGGACTATATTTTATTTCTATCCTTATCTGGGGTTCTAACATGTCTGCTTCATTGTTGAATAGGAATGAATAAATACTAGCTGTCAGGTCACAGTAAAAATAACAGCAGTGAAGATTTCCTGTTGTGTAATTCTTCTCTTGATGTTATTTTGGTTTATTTAGTGAGGAAAATTATAAGTCATATTTTAAATAAATTTTTGACAATTTGATGTATATATAATGTATTTTGATCATGTTCATCTTCATTGGCCTCCTTCTCCCCTCTATCTCCCTCTGAAACCTTTCTTCTAAACTAGTCTTCTTCCTATTTCCATGTATTTCTTTGGTGAATTTATGTGACTCAGTAATGTTATTTGAGGTTGGTTGCATGGGCATTGGTAGACATTTTAAAAATATAAAGTCATGAATGGCAGCGGTATATAAAACTATACAGAGAAGGTGAACAGATTTATGTATAATGACAGAATTAAATCCTGAACCTTATGTTCAACAGTGTGTGCAGGTGCTGGGGACAAGAAGAAATGAAAGCTTTTAAAATTTCTATTGATTTTCAAGAAACTATTTTAAATAAACACTGTAAAATCATTCAGAAAGAAAAAGGCAGGATCAATGCTTAAGATCAATACTAGCTATTATTTTGCTTTTAGTAATGACCACCATTGCCCTTTATAGTACTCTTCAGCTCTCTGACTTTGTTAGGTAATTGTCTGGCCCACTAAATCTTTCAAAAGGCCTTCAGAAGCATGAACCTGAATGTCTAAAAACTGGAAAAAATAGACAAGAGGACAAATGCTTGTCTGGAAATTTCTTTTGAAGGACTCAGTTACCCACATGAATACTTTCAAATAAAGAAATAAACATGATTTTTTTTTTATAACCAGATAATCCTCATTGCTCTCAATGAAAGTTAATTATATTTAAATTTCACTTTCATTTTGGCCAGGAGCCCAAGAGGAATAGATAGTATCCCCAAGACAAAGGAATAGTGGCAGAATTTCCTTGTCAGAGGGAAGAGATAAAATTAGGAGAGGGTTATGAATTCATTCAGGGACACAGGATCCCAGCAGAGGGCTTGCAACTGTAAGACCTGAAAGAGGGGAAGGATTGCAGACCTAGGTGGGAGTCAGATAGATTTTTGAGTGTCCGACTTATAGGAACAGAGTCTCCAAACCTGCAGAACTTGAATGGTGTATATATAAACAAGTTTTTCCATAGTAAGATATTATTGTGTATTTGTGTTACCAGGGGCTCATTGTTCATCTTCATATCAAAGCCCAGGAGGGCATTTTCTTGCCTAGATTTTATAATAATTATTTATTTTAACACAAAATTGAAATGATAAGTTATTTAATATAGGAAACTATCCTATACAAGGCTGGGTTATTATTTCTTGCATTCTAGAGTTACATAGTTTTTTGACAGATTTTTGTGTGTATGTTTTTGAGATGTCTAGCTCTGGCTGTCCTGTAACTCACAGGCTGGCCTCAAACTCATGTGCCTCTGCCTCTGAAGGGCTTGGATTAAGTTTCAACCACCATGCTTCTCTATTTGACAGTTTTTTAATGTTTCCTTTTGTTGTTGTTTCAGAATATCATACTGGGAGCACAAACCTTCTGCATCTTGGGACTGACCTCCATTTTAAAAAGAAAAGAAAAAAAAAAAAAAGCCTGAGAACTTGACCCATAGCTGAACCCAAACTGCATGCAAGTAGCAAGTACCAGGAAGGACCCCACAGCTTGCCCTTGGCCAGAGTTACTCCTTAGCTACTTCCTATCAACAGTTAATTAAAGATTGGTCTAATTGCTTCAGGTGTACTTTCTGACCATTTGTGATTGTATATGTTCTTGCTTCAAGGCACCCATCTGTAGGCTTAAAATAGTCATTCCGTTAGATGCTTGCTAGAATATACACCCCCCTCACTTGCTTCCATTTCCTTTAAAACCTTTCCCAGTGAGAGCCCAGGGATGCTTCACCAAACCATCCAGTGGGTAAGTCGTGAGTAAGCCCAAATTCGAGTTTGTAATAAAGAGATTGCATAGGAGTTTGCTCCTGGTCAGTCTTTTGGGCTTAAGAACTAGGCACAACAGCACATGCCTATGATGTATTTTTATCCAGTTCACTCCAGTCTCTCCCCTTCTAATTTCTCCCCTATTTGCCAATTTCCCATCTCAGCTTTATGAGCTATTCTTTTTAAAAACTCAATGAGTCTACTTAGTGCTTCCTGTATGTATATGGGTGTAGGCCCATCACACAGAACATAGGTAGACCTAAAGACTTGCATTCAAGAAGAAAATAGACTCTACTTCCCTCAGTGTTGAGGGTAGGACTTCACAAACTCCTCTCCCATCCATGCTGGGGTTTTAACTGGCTTGGGCTTGTTCACGAGTTGTGGATTCAGTCATAGCTGTTGATAATTCATGGGCCATGACTCTAAAATTTTTAAAAATGCTGTTGTTACAATCTTTCTACCATCTCTTTTGCAATGACCCCTAAGCCTTGGAAGGAAAGGATATGCTATATCTGACCCTTTTAAAGCTGAGCACTCCAAAGTCTCTTATTCTCTTCATATTATGAGTAGTGGGTCTTGGTGTTAATCACTATACACTGTACAAAGTAGCTTCTGTGATGGGAGTTGAGATATGCAATAATCTATTGATATAAAGATAAGTTCTTAGGTGCAGTTTAATATGTCCATTTAGCAGAATTAAATAGTAGGTGTTCCCTTGGGGCCTATCACCTAACCAGCCAAGGATATTTGTGGCTTAGTTAATAGTGTTGGACCTCAGTCTCTGCTTGAGTTAAGTAAGCTTTAAGTCCAATCAGTAAGTGATTGGTTACATTGATGCCACTCTTGTACTAAGGAGCATATCTTTGCAAGCCAGTTATTATTCTAGCTCTCAGGATTCACAGCTGAGTAAGACTATTGATGACTTTTCTCCTTAAGTAGATTGCATAGAACCTTCCAGTACTATGAAAGTAGCCAGAAGATGAAGCTTCCAATCAATACAAGTCTGGTTTCTCCATATCATATGATTCAAGAGTGAGGTACATTCAGCAATATGCTCACACTATCATGATTTTGAGGGTAATCCATGGGCATAGGTATGTAGTGCCATGGTAGTTTTTAGGTGATATGATGCCATTTTTCTAAGGGCCAGTTGCTTTCATGAGGACTTAGCACAATGTTACAGAAGGCCCTAGCAGGTCATTGAGAGATCATTTCGATGGTGTGTCTCAGAATCATGTCTATCATTTAATCCTTGGCAATTGGCCTAATAATCACTTTTAAAACCTTGATTCTTCGGTCATTTCTTATATAGCAGAAATGAGGCATAATTGAACCAGATTCTAACCTGATCAGAATAAATGAATCATTATTAAAAATGTCAAGTGTTTTATACAGCATTTAGTTATCAAGATTTTATTATTCTAGTTTTATTATTCTCTCAAATATGAAAATAAAATTGTTCCCATTTATAGCCTAGAGTTGATATAGCTTCTACCACAAAGCACAAAGTTGACATACCATTACATACTATAAAGACATACAAAGTAGAATTTAGCTAAGAGAACCTTTTTTGCATCTAAAATTAATACCCTAATGATAATAAAATTAATAAATATTAATACCCTAATAATAAGTAGCATGCTAACCAGCCTATTAGGGATAAGCAAAATTTATCATGTAAGGATGTAAACATTTGTTCACCAAGATTGAACAGCTATTAGGTCCATCCTCAAAGAACATGCCTTTAATAGGTAGCTGAAGAGAACAGCACAGGGTCACAGCTGATATAAGGTGCTAGGCTGCTATTGAGTACTTTTTGTTTTTTTTTTTTTCTCTTTTATGGGATGTTTTCTTTATTTACATTTCAAATTTTAAACACTTTCCAGATCTCCCCTCCAGAAACCCCCTATACCATACCCTCCCCCCTGCCTCAATGAGGGTACTCCCCCACCAACCAACAACTCTTGCCTTCCATCCCTGGCATTCCCCTATACTGGGGCATCGAACACCCACAGGACCAAGGACCACTTCTCCCACTGCTGTCCAACAAGTCCATCCTCTGCCACATACTTGATCTGAGCCATTGGTCCCTCCCTATGTACTCTTTGGTTGATGGTCCAGTCCCCTGGAGCTCAGGGGAATCTGGCCTGTTGACACTGTCACTCTCCCATTGGGCTTGCAAACCCTTCACCTCCTTCAGTTCCTTCTCCAACTCCTCCATCTGCAGAACCCACACTCAGTCCAATGGTTAGCAGCAAGCATACTACTCTGTATTGTCAGGCTCTGGCAGAGCCTCTCAGGAGACAGCCATATCAGGCTCCTGTCAGCAAGCACTTACAAACATCTGCAACAGCATTCTGGTTTGGCAACTGGAGAAGGACCCCCAAGTGGGACAATTTCTGGATGACCTTTCCTTCAGTCTCTGCTCCACACTTTGTCTCCATATTTCCTCCTGTGAGTATTTTGTTTCCCCTTCTAAGAAACACTGACGCATTCACATTTTGGTCTTCCTTCTTAAGCTTCATATGGTCTGTGAATTGTATCTTGGGTATTCCGAGCTTTGGGGCTAATATCTACTTATCAGTGAGTGCATACCATGTGTGTTCTTTTGTGACTGGGTTACCTCCCTCAGGATGATATTTTCAAGTTCCATCCATTTGCCTAAGAATTTCATGAAGTCGTCATTGTTTTTCATAGATGAATAGTATTCCATTGTGTCAATGTACCACATTTTCTGTATCCATTACTCGATTTAGGGAAATCTGGGTTGTTTCCAGCTTCTGGTTATCATAAATAAGGCTGCTATGAACATAGTGGATCATGTGTCTTTATTACATGGTAGAGCATCTTCTGGGTATATTCCCAGAGTGGTATAGCTGGATTCTCAGGTAGTACTATGTCCGATTTTTTGAGAAACTGCCAGACTGATTTCCAGAGTGGGTGTACCAGCTTGCAATCTCAGCAGCAATGGAGGAATGTTCCTCTTTTTCCACATCCTCACCAGCATCTGCTATCAACTGAGTTTTGGAACTTAGCCATTCTGATGGGTGTAAGGTAGAAACTCAGGGTTGTTATGATTTGCATTTCCCTGATGACTAAGGATGTTGAACATTTCTTTAGGTGCTTCTCTGCCATTCGATATTCTTCAGTTGAGAATTCTCTGTTTAGCTCTGTTCCCCATTTCATCAAACAGTTATTTGGATCTCTGGACTCTAACTTTTTGTGTTCTTTGTATATATTGGATATTAGCCCTCTATCAAATATAGGATTGGTAAAGATCTTTTCCCAATATATTGTTTGCCATTTTGTCCTATTGACAGTGTCCTTGCCTTACAAAAGCTTTACAATTTTATAAGTTCCTATTTGTCAATTCTTGGTCTTAGAGCATAAGCCATTGGTGTTCTGATCAGGAACTTTTTCCCTGTGCCCATGTGTTTGGGGATTTTCCCAACTTTCTCTTTTATTAGAATCAGTGTATCTGGTTTTATGTGGAGGTCCTTGATCCAGTTGGACTTGAGTTTTGTACAAGGAGAGAAGATTGGATCCATTTGCATTCTTCCACATGTTGACTACCAGTTGAACCAGCATCATTTATTGAAAATGCTGTCTTTTTTTCACTAGATGATTTTAACTTCTTTGTCAAAGATTAAGCGACCATAGGTGTGTGGGTTCATTTCTGGGTCTTCTATTCTATTTCATTGATCTACCTGCCTGCCACTGTACAAATACCATGGAGTTTTTATCACTATAAAAAAAGTAAAATTCTGCCAGGTGCTCAAGATGACCCCAGAGAACAACTATTTGGGAAATAAAACAAAACAATCAACAAAGCCTAAACAACAACAGCAACAACAACAACAACAACAACAACAACAAACCACTGAAAAACTTAAATTTCTGACAGTATCTTCACTGTGCAATTTCCCCCATTTGCACAAGAGACCAGAATGTCTCTGTTTAATTGTTCAAAATATAACCTGAGGTTGAGACCTAAAGGATGACAGTGTATAAGGAATTCACAAGCATAACAAGTATGAATATAAATCAGTAAAGCCTTCTGTTCCAGGCTAGCTCCTCTTCAGTTGCTAAACAGAGCCAGACAAGCACTATAAAGAACATTTCTGTTTATTACTCTCCAAACCTGCAGTGCGATTCCTCACTGGAAAGATATACTCTATTACACTTTGACTTTAGATGTCATTTTGCATTAACTTATGTAGGACTGTAGATGGTGCATTTTCTTGCCTGTGGAGGTGACAGAATAGTGCCTAGACTCCAACTGTGAAAGCATACTTCAGAGAAGGCTGATCTCTAGGCAACCCCAGTTCTGGTTTTGGACTGTGCTTTGTTTCAGGGGAAACAATGTGAGAACTTATTTTAATATCCAGACATATCAAAGAAAAACCAAGAAGGCTGTTGTCTGGGAACACAAATAATATGGAACAGCTAAGTTTCTTCATATAAAGTACAGCAATCAGAACCACCAGGTTGCATTAAATGGGAACTGGTAATTGATTATCTCAGTTGGAAAAGAAGGTTTACTCTTGGGGAAACAAACAACAAGCTTTTAATAGTGGAATGATGATATTACAGAATTAATATAGCTTCCCAGTAAGAAATCATTCAAGCTCTTAGAGAATAATAAAGGAAAACTTCTTTAATAATAGTGTAAGTCTGATTCTGGCTAATACACAAATGGGAACCAAGCCCTGAACAGAAATTTCCCTCAGCTTATATGACTCCAAGTTATACTTTAAACAATTAAGTATGTTTAACAAAAACAGAAATACCAGTATTTGTTTTATTACACAAATGATGATATTTATAATGTAGAATATTGGCATGGTTATTTTGAGACAGATCATGGCTACTTTTCTCAGGCAGATGGAAACCTGAGCTTTAATTATGTTAGATGTACAGGTTTTTCCTTCCTGTAGCTTCTACCAAGTCTGCCTAACATGCTACTCATTCTTGAGTGTTTCTTTCTGTAAATTCTTCCTGGTATAACTTAATATTTTCTAAAGAACTTTAGTAGATCCTTTATAATATCAATTAATTATTCTTAGTTTCTTCTCCGCCCTTTTTTTTTTTTGGATATTTTTTATTGGATATTTTCTTTATTTACATTTCAAATGTTATCCCTTTTCCTGGTTCCCCACCCCAGAAACCCTCTATCCCACTCCCTGTCCCCCTGCTTCTATGAGGGTGCTCCCCCACCCACCTACCCACTCCCACCTACCCACTCTCAAATTCCCCTACACTGGGGCATCAAGCCTTCACAGGACCAAGGGCCTCTCCTCCCATTGATGCACAACAAGTCAATCCTCTGCTACATATGCAGCTGGAGCCGTGGGTATTTCTATGTGTACTTCTTGGTTGTGGTTTAGTCCCTAGGAGCTCTAGGGTTTCTTGTTGGTTGATATTGTTGTTTTTACTATGGGGTGAGAAGCTCTACCAGAGCCTGACAAATAGAGGTGGATGCTCACAGCCAACCATTGAACTGAGCATGGGGTCCATAATGGATGAGTTAGAGAAAGGACTGAAGAAGCTGAATGGGTTTGCCATTTTCATGGTATAAACAATAGCATTTACCAAACAAGTAAGTCGTATGTTTGGTTATTAGCAGTAACTTGGAATAAGTTTAAGAAAAGAAAATTGTAATAAACTTCACAGACATTGAAATTTCTTGGCAGTCAGAACCCCAATGTCTATCACTATCTCTGGAAGGAAGCATATTTCTTAAGTCTTATATAATTTTAAAATTAATGTTACTCTTAGATGTGGCATATTAAAATATTATTGCATTGCCAGTACTTAGTGAAATCTACTGGATTTATTTAATCCTTTCTCCAAGAAGCACATATCTTTCCAGGATAGTTTTTATAATGTGGCCCTCAAGGAATCCACCACTGTATTCTACTGTACATTTCTATTCTTGTCCTTATACTCTCTTATGATGTTTATTATGTGTCACCAAACAGCAGAACTTATTTCAGTCCCCAGTGACTCTCCTGCACTTGAGGCCCAACATCTAGGAGAATTCCTCTTGTCCCATTATTTGAATTGCTTCTGTGTATTTTCATCTCTATAACAAGTTAACTTAAACTCTTGTATAGGAATATGGAGGCCTAGTAGTCCATTCAGGTTCAACTCAAAAGACTCTAAAGGGACAAGAAGGGTGGCTAAGGAAGATACCTATGATGAACAACAAAAGACTTCTATGAAGAATACTCCCAGCATCGTGTGCTCATTAAAGGATATATATATATATGCAAGAAACTCCTGTCATCATTTCCATTGCTGAGTAGTCATATAAGTATCTTCCTCTTTGATACTTCTTATGGAATGAGCAATAAGTGATTATACCACAGTCTTTCATGTTAGCTGAGGGTAGGGGCTTATTTATGCATCCATCCTACCAAATGATGCCAGGTATCTTTCTAAAGATAGTTCTTCTCATATAACAAAGATGTGACAGGAACTCAGCCCTCTCCCACACCCAGAGACAGCTTGAATCCAAGGAGGTCTGTACAACCAGGCTCACAGGTGAGACACCTACCCTACCCTAATACCTGGCCTAACTGGGAACTCCATAGGGCCCAGCAGAAGCTGGTACTATCTGCCCTTCCCTGCCAAAGACACATATTCCTTCTGGCCCACAACTCAGCCTGGAGCAAAGCTGGTACTCAAGATACCCTCCCACATTCAGAAACTGCTTAACTCCCAGGAAGCCAATCAAAAACAGACTCACAAGCTCACAGGCTCACAGGAGGGACAGGATCCAGTCAGAGACAAGAAGGCCAGTAAACACCTCAGATAACCAGATGACAAAAAGCAAGCTCAAGAACATAAGCAACAGAAAACAATGTCACTTGACATCATCAGAACCCAGCTCTCCCACTACAGCAAGCCATGGGTACCCTAACACACATGAAAAGCAATACTCCGACCTAAAATCCCATCTCATGAAGACGGTAGAAGATCCTAAGGAGGACATAAATAACTTCCTTAAAAAAATAAAGGAGACCACAGGTAAACAGAGAGAAGCCATTAAAGAGAAAACACATAAATCCCTTAAAGAAATACAGGAAAACACAATGAAAGTGGTGAAAGAATTGAACAAAACCATCCAAGATCTAAAAATAAAAATAGAAACAATAAAGAAATCACGAAGGGAGGCAACCCTGGATATGGAAAACCTAAGAAAGAGACCAGTCATTACAGATGCAAGCATCACTAACAGAGTACAAGAGATAGAAAAGACAATCTCAGCCATAGAAGATGCTATAGAAAATATTGACACAATGATCAAAGAAAATACAAAGTGCAAAAAGCTCCTAATCCAAAACATCCAGGAAATTCAGGACACAATGAAAAGACCAAATCTAAGAATAATAGGAATAAAAGACAGAGAAGATTCCCAATGTGAAGGGACAGGAAACCTCTTCAACAAAAATATAAAAGAAAATTCCCTAACATAAAGAAAGAGGTGGTTGTAAGCATACAAAAAGCCTACAGAACACAATAGATTGGACCAAAAAAGAAAATCCTCTGGTCACATAATAATCAAAACATTAAATGCACAGAACAAGTCAAAAATATTAAAAGTGGTAGAGGAAAAGAGGTCTAGTAACATATAAAGTCAGATCTATCAGAATTACACCAGACTTCTCAACAGAGTTTCTAAAAGCTGGAAGACCTTGAACAGATGTCAAGCAGCCCCCAGAAGAACACAAACGCCAGCCCAGGATACTATACCCAGCAAAACTCTCAATTATCATAAATAAACAAAGATTTCCCATAACAAAACCAAATTTAAACAATATCTTTCCTCTAATCTCGTACTGCATAGGATAATAGAAGAAAAACTCCAACACAAAAAGGAAAACTACACTCGAGAAAAACCAAGAAATTAATCATCTCACAACAAACCAAAAAGTAGAAAACCACACAAACATAATATCACCACTAACAATAAAAATAGCAGGCACCAACAATCATTGGCCTTTCATGTCTTTCAACATCGATGAACTTAATTCACCAATTTAAAAAAAAAAAATGGCTAACAGACTAGTTATATAAAAAGGACCCAGCATTTTGTTGCATACAGAAAATATACATTAGTGACAAAGACAGACACTATCTTGAAATAAAAGGCTAGAAAAAAAATTTCCAAGCAAAGGGTCCTCAGAAATAAGCTAGAGTAGCTATTCTAATATACAAGACAATAGAACTTCAAATTTTATCAAAAGAAATGGCAAAGGACATGACATGCTCATCAAAAAATCCACTAAGATGAACTCTCAATTATGAACATCTATACCGCAAATGTAAAGGCACCCATCTTGTAAAAGAAATGTCACTAAAGATCAAAACACACATTGATCCGCACACAATAATAGTAGGAGACTTCAACACCCCATTCTCACCAGTGGACAGATCATGGAAACAGAAACTAA
This sequence comes from Rhynchomys soricoides, assembly GCA_019843965.1. Classification (NCBI taxonomy): domain Eukaryota; kingdom Metazoa; phylum Chordata; class Mammalia; order Rodentia; family Muridae; genus Rhynchomys; species Rhynchomys soricoides. The sequence goes on along the minus strand of JADRCH010000077.1, from coordinate 4,304,171 downwards.
ACATAGACAGAGTGAAACTAACAGAAGTTATGAACCAAATGGATTTCACACGAAAAGAAAAGAATATACCTTCTCTTCAATACCTCATGGTATCTTCTCCAAAATTGATCATATAATTGGTCACAAAACAAGCTTCAACAGATACAAGAAGATTGAACTAATCCCATGCATTCTATCAGATGACCACAGACTAAGGCTGGTCTTTAATAACAACAAAATCAGCAGAATGTCCCCATACTCATGAAAAATGAGCAACTCTCTACTCAATGGTAACTTGGTCCAAGAAGAAATAAAGAAAGAAATAAACGACTTTCTAGAATTTAATAAAAATGAAGTCACAACATACCTATACTGGCTAGATTTGTGTGTCAACTTGACACAAGCTGAAATTATTACAGAGAAAGGAGTTTCAGTTGAGAAAATGCCTCCATGAGATACAGCTCTAAGGCATTTTTCTCAATTGGTGATCAAGGAGGGAGGGCCCCTTGTGAGTGGTACTATCTGTGGGCTGGTAGTCTTGTGTTCTATAAGAAAGCAGGCTGAGAAAACCAGGAGAAGCAAGCCAGTAAGAAACATCTCTCCATGGCCTCTGCATCAGCTCCTAATTCCTGCCCTGCTTCAGTTCCAGTCCTGACTTCCATTGGTGATGAACATCAATGTGGAAGTGTAAGCTGAATAAACCTTTTCCTCCCCAACTTGCATCTTGGTCATGATGCTTGTACAGGAATAGAAACCCTGACTAAGACAATACCCAAATTTATGGGACACATTGAAAGCAGTGCAAAGAAGAAAATTCATAGCACTGAGTACCTTCATAAAGAAATTGAAGAGATCCTACACAAGCAACCTAACAGCACATCTGAAAGCTCTACAACAAAAAGAAATAAACACATCTAAGAGGAGTAGACACCAGAAAATATTCAAACTCAGAGGTGAAATCAGCCAAGTAGAAACAAAAAGAACTATACAAAGAAACACCAAACAAATGGCTGGTTCTTTAAGAAAAACAACAAATAGATAAAACATTATCCAAACTAATTAAAGAACACAGGGACAGTATCCTAATTAACAACAACAACAACAAAAATGAAAATGGAGACATAAAAACAGAAATTTAGGAAAGTGAAAAAAATCAAATGTGACTACAAGAGCCTATATTCAACAAAACTGGAAAATTTAGATGAAATGGATGATTTTCTAGATAGATACCAAGTATCAAAGTTAAATCAGGACCAGATAAACTATATAAAGTGTCCCATAACCCCTAAGGAAACAGTCGCAGTCATTAAAATCTTCCAACCAAAAAAACCCAGGGCCAGATGGTTTTAGTGCAGAATTCTATCAGAAATTCAAATAAGAGCTATTACCAATATTTCAAAAATTATTCCACAAAATTATAAACAGAAAGAACACTACACAATTCATTCTATGAAACCACAGCTACTCTGATGCCAAAACCACAGAAAGACTCAACAAAGAAACAGAATATCAGACCAATCTCACTTATGAATATCTATGTGAAACTACTCAATAAAATTCTTGAAAACTGAATCCAAGAACACATCAAAACCATCATTCACCATGATTAAGTAGGCTTCATCCCAGGGGCATAGGAATGGTTCTATATGAGGCACTTCATCAACTTATATATAAAAAAACTGAAAGGAAAAAAATCATGTAATCATCTCATTAGATGCTGAAAAAGCACAGGGGAAAATTTCTTGAACAGAACACCAAAGTCTCAGGCTCTAAGATCAACAATTGACATATGGGACCTCGTGAAACTGAAAAGGTTCTGTAAGGCAAAGTATACTGTCAATAGAACAAAATGGCAAACTACAGATTTGGAAAAGATCTTTAAACAACCCTACATCTGATAGAGAGCTTATAACCAAAATACACAAAGAATTCAAAATTCAAAAAGTTAAACTCTAGAAAACCAAATAATTCTATTAAAAAATGGGATACAGAGGTAAACAAAGAATTATCAATTGAGGAATTTCTAATGGCAGAGAAGCACCTAAAGAAATGTTCAACATCCTTTCTCATCAAGGAAATGCAAATCAAGCCAATCTTGAGACTCTATATTACACTAATCAGCATGGCTGAGATCAAAAACTCAGGCAACAGCAGATGCTGGTGAGGATGTGGAGAAAGAAAGAGTCCTCCATTGCTGGTGGGATAGTAAGCTGGTACAACCACTTTACAAATTAATCCGGCAGCTCCTCAGAAAACTGGAAATAGCTCTTCCTGAAGACCCAGACATACCACTCCTGGGCATATACCCAAAAAATTCTCCAACATATAACAAGGACATGAGCTCCACTATGTTCATAACAGCCTTATTTATAATAGCCAGATTGGAAACAACCCAGATGTTCCTCAATGGAAGAATGGATTCAAGTAATATGGTACATTTATACAATGGAATACTACTCAGCTATTAAAAATGATGACTTCAGGTACTTTGTAGGCAAATAGAACTAGAAATATCCTGAGTGAGATAACCCAGACCCAAAATGCATACATGATATGTACTCACTGATAAGTGGATATTAGTCCCAAAGCTCTGAATACTCAACAGTACAATTCACAGACCATATGAAACTTAACAAGAAGGAAGGCCAAAATCTGGATGCTTCAAACCCACTTAGAAGGGGGAAGAAAATAATTACTGGAGGAAGAGGGAGGGAAAGACCAGGGAAGGATAGGGTAGGGGAAGAAAAAAGAAGAGGGGTAGGACTAGGTAAGGGAAGAGACAGGAGATAAATCCAGAGGGCCAGGAAAATGAACAGAAATATGTAGCAGTGGCAGGGGTAAACTTAGGAAACCACTAGAAAGTCCCAGGCCCAATGGGAATAACATTAGCCAAAACACCCAACAGCAGGGAGATAGAACCTGTAGAGATCACCTCCAGTAGATAGGCATAGCCTCTGGTGGAGGGATGGGGCTACCCACCTATCTAAAGTTTTTTAACCCAGAATTCTCCCTGTCTAAAGGAAATGTAGGGACAAAAATGGAGCAGGAAATGGAGAGGCTGAAGGACATGCCATCCAGAGATTGCTCTACCATGCATTCCATTCTATAAGCAGACACCAAAGACTGACACTATTGCTGATGTCAAGATGTGCTTGCAGACAAGTGCCTGATATGGCTGTCATCTGAGAGGCTCTGCCAGCACCTGACTAAGGCAGATGCAGTTACTCACAATGAACTACTGGACTGAGCCTGGGGACCTCAGTGAAAGAGATAGGGTAAGGGCTGGCTGAAGGGGATTGCAACCCCAAAGGAAGAACAACTGTATCAATTAACCAAATACCTCAGAACTCCCAGGAACTAAAAAAATAGAAAATTATGCATTTTAAAATAAACCATAAAACAAATAATTACAAATAAAATTTAGATGAGTGTCTTATGTGACAATTACTCATGGTGCAGCTATTAGAGTTAGTTAACAGTTATACAATTTATAAAGAATGATGACAATTGCTGCCATTATAGTATATGAGCTTTAGATTAAGTAAAATATTTAGTTCTATTGTGCAGTCATTTGTAGAAGAATTCATGCCATGGACTGGTTCACTCTTATTTAGAAATTCAGTGCACTACCAAAAAGGTGTAGATGACTTTTTTTTCTAGTGCTTGTCTGCCAAATTTTATAAATGAATCTAGCACAAATGGAAGGGCTTAGAGGAAACAAAGATTTAGTTCCTGTCCATGAAGTGTTGATGGGCACCACCTGAAGTTCTCTCACTTCAGTGGATGGCTAAGTATAGTAGTAAAATGTCTGGTTAATCCCAGAAAGAAAGCTTTATTTTTTATTTATTTACTTATTTTATGTATTTCTTTATTTTTGATTTTCCAATGCAGTTTCTTTGTGTAGCCCTGGCTGTCATGGAACTTGTTTTGTATTCAGGTTAGTCTTGAATTCAGAAATCTGCCTCTGCCTCTGCCTCTGCCTCTGCCTCTGCCTCTGCCTCTGCCTCTGCCTCTGCCTCTGCCTCTGCCTCTGCCTCTGCCTCTGCCTCTGCCTGTCTCTGCCTCTGCCTCTGCCTCTGCCTCTGCCTCTGCCTCTGCCTCTGCCTGTCTCTGCCTCCTCGGTACTGGAATTAAATGATTATGCCCCACTTCCCAGCTAGGGAGAAGGTTTTATATTCAGATGAGGCACTACTTTTAGAGCTAAAGTTACTAAAGACACAAATCTTCGAATTTCTGAAAGCTTTGTATTTCTGATGTTGCTCTGTAGACATACTCCATTTTCTGAGGTAAAGAAAATATTTACCATGTGGGAGTAGAGTGAGAGCATCATGAATGCTGGCATGAAGATATTTGTGGTCATTTTAGGCTGGAGGATGGGGAAAAGCCTATATTGTGAGTATATGACACAATTGTGCATAGGGCCCTTTTTCGTGGTCATTAAATTTAGTTTGGGGAGTTATTGAAATATGTTAAGTACTGTGTTTGTTTTTCTTGAGATTCAAAACAAAGAAAAAACAACAAAAATCTCTTTTGGGGAGGAAATGTCAAATCTGTATCTGTTTACTTCTTAGGATGGGGGAATATTCTTGGGTTCACTCACTGCCCAGGGATGGCCTTCAGTATATGGCAATTACTAGTCACACAGAATTATACTGTTCTCACTGATTCTTCAAACATATTGGTTCCTTCTAATACAATCTGTGCAAATCATAGGAGAAAGTTTTAAATGCAATTATATATAATACATGTCACAATGTGTTAGATAATCTACTGTACTTAAAAGCATTAGCATATATTGCCATATCAGACACTTTTACCTTCTAAGTCTGAAGTTAATCATTTTTTATTCCAGGGCTCCCATATTTGAGGCATTGACAATACCTCATCACTGAACTAAGATGTCTCCCTATTGTCCAATTCTGAGCTATCTGTTCACATTCCTGGGCACAGCCTCCTACACAGTGACACCTGGAATTCTGTGTCTTCTCTTTCCTTCTCTACTATCTCTTCTGTCTTCTTTCTCCTGCAATCTTTACCATGCTATCCTAGTCCACCATAGCAACACTCCAGTTTGTACTTACCTCTTCCTTTTTGTTCATTAATGCATTTAATGCCCCATCCCTCCCCAATAGGAAAATTTATAGTGTTTCACAAGCTTATGCTTGCATGACCATCTTCCTCTTGTCCTTTGTCCTTTCCCCTTCAATTCTCTATCAGGGAATACTTGTTCCTTTCCCGAGTAAGACAATTGCAAAGAATTATAAATTATTTCTCTGTTTTGAGACTTCAGAGATACTGAACACAGATCACTTTGCCCACTGATTTTAATTTTTAATTTTGCCAGAAGAGGAACCGTGGTCCTAATTCTGTTACAAGAATGTGAGGCATGACTGTCCTTTGTTAGCTATCCTTGCTGGGCCATTAATGATGGGTACATTTTGTGAGAGCTTATGCTATCTCCACTTTCTCTCAGTTTCAGACTTGCAAAGTACAGGCTTGAATTGTGTTCTACTTGGAGAAGCCTGAACAGTGTCATCTTGCTTGGCTATTGTTCTGGGTCAGTCACATTTGATGTAAAATGACTGAAAATGAAGGGTTTCAAAAGCTCGGCACAAAGACATGCTGAACTCTGAGAGCTTGGGTACCAAAGCCATGGCACAACCACATTGGCATTAAATGCACCCTCCTTTACCATTTCTCTTTGTTACCTGTATTCCATATCCACACAGGCCACAAGGACCTGGCACTCATTAAGGATGATACCTTTTAATCCTTACTTGATTCACTACCTCATTCCTTTCTCATGCAGAGAATCTTGAAGTAATAATTTGATACTATAGGACTCACTCGTTAACTTTCTTAGGAAATATTAAGTTATACAAACAGAATTAGCTAAAGGAGTACTGACTCCAATATGACTGGAGGTAATTAATATTATTGAGAGTTGGTATAAACTGTAGGAATGAAAATTTTATACCATAAATGAAGTTTAGGGCTGCTGAGAAAAAAAAAAAATATTCTTCTGGCTAGTCTCAAAACTTTGCTCCAATCAGGCTCCACTCCCATAACAAAAGGAGAAAAACCTGAATGAGCCATTAGGCTCATTCCTATGTCATGTTGGTGACTCTAAGGGGCAGCTCAAAGCAGCAGTGCAGTACTACCAACCATCATTAATTCCTGATCATCCATTAAGTCCTCTATATTCTTTTCAGAAAAGCACAACCCTGTGAGGAAGGTAAGATGACCCTGGATTACAACCCTGGGTAAAATGAACAAACAAGCCATTGGTGTAGTTAAGAAATAATTCTTACAATATCATTTCTGTATAAATCTTCCATATTCCTATGTGGCCAGACTTGCAGTCTTCTGTCTAAATTACTCCAAGTATAATCTAGACAAGGATCCACATAAACTACCAAAATCTCCTATGCAAGATTACTCCTCTTTTGGCATCAGCCAGAGCCAGACTCACACTATCATTAATAAAGCTTCACTTAGTTTTCTCGAGTGCAAAAAATGAATTCTCACTGGGGGTGGGGGTGAGGAACATATTTTTGTATCACTTGTATTTGGTATTTCCAATCTGAGAAAAGTTCTTTATCTCCCCATCATTCATTTAATCTTTTCATTCATCAGACAACTGCTCATAGACCATATGGGATGTCATGCACTGGGTCCCTGCCCAGAAGATGGAAGTGACATAGAAGAATGCAGGGTTAATTAATACTACCAAAATCAGAGGTCAGATAGAGTACACTGAAGCTGGAAATGGCACATGTGTCCAAAGTGCTTGCATTAATCCTGAGGCACTTAAGCAAGATTAGCAGACTTCAGAGGAAAGTCAGAACTAAAGATAGTTTAAACTTTTGTTCATGAAAATCATCTCCAAGCAGGAAATTCTCAGCTTCAAAAGTCTAGAGATTATTATCAAGCTTGTTTTTCTAAAATACTAAAATATGTCATTAGTAACAGAACTATAGGAGGGATCATCACACCTACTTACAGGAGAATGCGACTTCTGATACAGTTGTTCATAAAAGATAATGCTATATCAAGTTGACACAAGCTAAAGTCATCTGAATGAAAGAAACCTCAATTAAGAAAATGCCTCCATAAGATCTAGGCTGTAGACAAGTGTAATAGATATTTCTGGTTGTCAACTTGACTACATCTGGAATGAACTACAATCCATAATTGGAATGGTCACCTGTGATCCAGATCTTGAGGCTGGGAGATACAAGTTTCTGACCTGGATCCTGGCATGGTGATCTTAAGGCATAGTGGCTATGAATCCCAGGAGACTAAGGCAAGGAGATCTCTGAGTTCAAGGTCATCTGGGACAAAGCAAGTCCCAGATCCAGAAGTGGTGTTACACACCTTTAATCTGGGCCACACCTTTTGCTAGAGACCTACATAGGATATTGGAAGACAGAAGATTCACTCTTGGCCTACTTGCCTTGTGGAACAGAGCAACTACTAGATCCTTGGAATTCCATTCACAGTGGACCATTGTTGGGGAGTTGACTGTAAGTCATCATAACAAATCCTCTTACTATATAGAGACTACCCATAAGTCCTGTGATTTTAGAGAACCCTGACTAATACAGCAAGCTTTTAGGGAATTTTCTTAATTAGTGATTGATGATGGTGAAATCCCTGAACTGGTGGTACTGGGTGGTACTCCACTATATAAAAGTGGAGTGAACAAGCCATGAGGAGCAACAGAGTAAGCAGCACCACTTCAAGGCTTCTGCACCAACTTCTGCCTCCAGGTTTAAGTTCCTGTCTTGACTTCTTTCAGTGATCACCTGTGATGTGGAATAAGCCAAATAAACATTTTCCTCCTCATGTTTCTTTGGTCATGGCATTTCATCATAGCAATAGAAACTCAAATGCAAATGTTATTAAAAAGAACAGCAGAAAATTTGTCTATTATGAATCTTACTCAACTCTGTGTGGGTACTAATTTTCACTTACACAGAGACTGGCGTACTTTATTATACAACTCAGGACTAGCTGTCCAGACGTGACTCTCCCCACAGTGGTCTGGACTCTCTCACATTAATAATTAATCAAGAAAATGCTCCTCCCACAAAAGTGCCTGAAGTCCTATCTATGGGAAGTATTTTCTAAATTAGGGTGCTGTCTTCTAAAATGACTCCAGCTTGTAACAAGTTGACAGAAAACTAACCAGCAAGGTGATGCATGACTGTATTTGGAGGTAAGGCATGGTAGTAGAACAGACTGTCTATAACTAATCCAACATTTTTCTGTTGTAATCTTTTTATACTTTATTGTAGCCCTTGCTTGACTGTAGAGAATATTTGACATAGTGAGGCTACCACATACATATTTTCCATACTCTGTTCTTTGGACTCTCATCAAAAATCAGAAAGTGAATAGAGTTTTTTATCTTGGGAAACAAGTACAAAATCCTATGTGGAGATATGTTAAAAGCAACATTGGAAATGTAAATATTTGTTAAGGAAATGCTTTGAGACAATGTCTTTCTACACTATTTTGCTCACCAATTTTAGTATACACTAGTAGAATTTGCCCTGACAATTACCTCTCGGTTCACAGTAGTGATGTTTTTGTTAAGTCATGGTTGAAAAGCAATTAAGAACATATGAGAATTCTGGCATAGGACAGAAGTAGTTATATTCAACAGTGTGGCTCAGGACTATATTGCATAAACTCACAGTATTCTTTCTTTAATAACACCTGGAAGTTTATTTCCATATCTGGATGGCCAATTGCATTGGAGTGCTGAGCACTCCAAAGGTGCTTAATGGTCTCAAGAGAAGATGTGTCACCCTTCCCCTTCTGTGATTACGTTCATTTACATTCTCATATTGATACCCCATAGCACATGTGGGTCCAGGGCTAGCCACAGCCTTAAATAGACACTTTCAAGACAACACAGTTTCTCAACAAATTTTATAGCCTCATTCCCATTCCAGTTGTCAGTTTACAGTTTTCCAGGTTGAAATCTCAAATCTAGAACATGTCACACATATACAGTTGATAACTACCCTAATCTTTTTTGTAAATTGCTGCCTGTAGTTTTTAAAAACACACTAAATTGACAATGATTCTCTATGCCAGCTCTACTTCACTTCTGCAGCTCACAAATTAGTCTTCAATTACTCATGCACATCACCCAAGGTCTAGGCTTTGATTGACAGCTATTGATTTTAGGGACCTGTAATTATTTTGTACTTCAGTATAACTTGTCACCTGATTCTTTCCACTCTCTTCAAATGTAAATTAAAACTGTAAGCATAAAAATAATGAAAAAGAAAAAGCTCCACCTCCTTTCAGAATCTCTGTGACAGGTGAGAACAGTTTACAATGCATTCAGTCCTTGCTGCCTTAGGCTGTTCTGCAGGGCAGCTGTTTCCTCAAATTAACAGCTTCAAAGTTTTCTAGTAAACACAAGTGTGCTCTTCCTGTATCAATTTTACATTTGCAGAAAAGTTTTCATCTAGAAACATGGTGGCTCTGGCAAGTGATTACATCCAAAGACCTTCTAGTTCTGTGTGACCTGGCTGGAATCCTAGGAGACAGAGGCAAGCAGATCTCTCAGTTCATGGCCAGTCTGATGTAGAGCAAGTTTCAGGTAAAGAAAAGCTTAAGTCCAGGCGTGGCAGTACACTCCTTTATTCCCAGAACTCAGGAGTCAGAGGCAAGCAGATCTGGGTTCAGTCAGTCAGTCAGCTCCGTGCAGTTCAAAGTTAAAGAAGTCAACACAGTTGAGTAAAGGCAGGGAAATTGAGTTCAGGTCAGTTCTGTACAATCAGTTGAGTTCTGATATGCAGATCATCTGAATAGGGAGTCGAGTTACTAACAGTTCAGTAGGTGGCAGGCAGTTCAGATTGTGGAGATCAGAAGCAGTTTGGTATTGGACAGTTTGACAGAGACAGGTTGCAAGGAAAGAAAGGACCCAGAAAGAGAAGGAGCCAGAAAATTAGAACAAATTGCCACAGTTAGTTTGAAGCCAAACAAAGCAATTCAGTCAGAAGCCAAGAGAAACTGAAGGGTCCTTTTTATCCTATTATGTCTACACATAGAAAGTACACCATAAACCATTTGCTACTCATCCTAAGTGTAAGATACTTTGCGTCCACAACTGATCTGCCTGTCTGGGTTGCTCTGAGGCAAGAAGCTGCAGTCTCTGGTTTAGCATCTCATAGCAAAACAACAGTTGGGGACAAAGTAAAGTAGCCTTTGTTCAATCTCACAGAAATTGTGTGGCTCTAAACTAAAGTCTCCAGCAGAAAAGGGAAGAGAGGTCTATCTCGGCTTTTGTTCTCAGTACTTGCACTTTCAGAAAACTTTCACACAACTTTCAGAGTGTGTCATCACATGGTAAAAAGATCATTACAAGTTTGCATATAAATTCAGCTCATAAATTAAATTAGAGATTTATAATAGAAAATATCTACATGCATATCCACTATGAGTAATTATCTGGCTAAGCATTCATTATTTGTTACTAACTTGCAGGTTCATGGAGAGTTAAAAAAACATAACTGAGTTCTTAAAATTTTGTATAGATAAATTCAGTCAATATTGTATCTCCTGTCCTTGAACCTATTGTGTTTATCTTTAGTTCCTTCTTCATGACGTTTGGTTAATGTTTTTGGTGTTTTGGTTTTTTTTTTTTTCCCTCAGAATGTGCTCTAGGTTTTAAAAGTCTATTGTTATATCAGAATCAACCAAGCAGTTCTGTTATAAAAGGAGATCAAATGTCTTTTTCTGCATCAGAATTCAAAAAACTATGGAGACACTAGCATGCTGGTTGTTTCTGCATATGGCATAAATAAAGATTTATTACAAATTAGTTATTGATCAAACTAACTCATAAAAAAGACAATTGTCTTTTACCTGCTCAAACAAGGAACAAAAATTCATCATTAACTGATTTGTACTCCTCATACAATCCATACAAATATATTTATAGAACTAAATATTGGTTGTAAGGTTCATATTGCAGAATAAAACACCAACAGTGCAGTTTTGACAAGATTCATCCCTGGGGATGCTCAAATGACCTGCTGTTCCAGCTCCATACCTGATCCTGTCTCACCTGATGCTGTTTCCAAAAACTTGCTTCCAGAACAACTTAAGGAATGGCTGCTGATCCCTCAATGACCTCAGCTTTCAGACTGTTTCCGTTAGAACTTCAGTTAAGCCCTGACCTTTCTCAACATACAGAGAATGGACAACTAATGCTACAGCTCACTTTCTTAAATCTAACCATCGTTCTACTTTTCTTGCTCTTCTCCACTCCTTAAAAAAAAAAAAAATTTCAGAATACCTCACCCCAACTCAGCAGGAAGCAGTCAAGGAAAATTGTCACCCCAATCCCTCAGGTTTAGGTGTCTGTTCTTGATTACATTATAAATTATAGATATGTTGTCATTTTAAGAGATAATTTGGAAATACCTATAGTTTTGGACAGGTAGGAGTCTAAATAGAGAGCTTAGACTTGGGTAATTCTATCTTTGCTTTCTTCTTCTCTATCCTTCTTTCTTAAATAAAGGGAAGGGGGCTGGAAGGAAAAAAAGAGGGGATAGATTAATATAATAAATTATATATATGGGTATGGATTGTTAAATTTACTCTTAAACAAAGCATAGTATAGTCATAATCTTACATAGGTATAAATCACATTTTTGATGCAGAGTTGAACTTATATTTTTTTACATTATATATTGATATATGGTTAAGGTTTTCATTGATATAAATCTTTGTATATTAATACAAAATTTAAATTTAATTTTGTTACTCTCAGATAGGCATTATGCCTATGCAACTCATTTAAGAATACAAAGCTTACACCCACTCTTTTTAATAGCTGCTACTGCAAAATATTTACAATGATTAAGTAATGCAAGTTAATAGTCAGATAGTCAAATTCATTGTCATATTGGATTCTAATTTAATTACAATAAAGTGTCTTCAAAGTTATTCAAATAGTAAATAGCTAAAAATAATCAATGTTTAACAATTCAGTTGTGCTATATATAAATAGATGCTCTTCAAAAGCATTAGAGATTAAAAAAAATATGGCATTTAAAATCATTTCATTATTAAAAGATCTTTACTTTTGAAGGCAGGTCTGCTCCTGACAGCATCCCCATCCCACTTCAAGGAAAGAGATGAGAATCAATACCTCTATGTGGAGTTATTTCAATTGTGGCAAGCCATTCACTTGGCAAGAAATGTCCTAATTTCATCTGCAAGCATAATGTCCAAAAAGGACAAACAGATGCAGAATAGTCAATTGCTAAGTTCTGCCAATACAGGGTAAACTAGTCCTTTATAATTCCTGCTCCACTTGAAGTCTGTAAGATGTCCTGGGCATGAAGGCTGAAGACAGATTCCCTCTAATTTTAAAGAATGTTAGGGACTGTCAAGGAAGTCAGCAGTCTCTGTTAATTGTTTACATTTTGGAAGCTGTGTCTTTGTGCTTCCTGCATATTCAGATAATATTTGATTTCTTCCCAAGTCTCTAACAGGGTTAAAGACTTGTAGTCTCACAATTAAACATAAGTTGTTTAGCATTAAGGAAGATGTTCTGTATTTGAAAGGATGGTTTTCAGAGGGTAATACAAGTAAAAATCAACATGATTGAGGAACAGAATCCTCAACTCATTAAGTTAGGATAGATGATAGAATACTTTATTTTAATTGCCAAATATGATGGACTGTGTGTTATAAATGTATATCATACCTTATAATTTATATAACTGTTATAATTGTGTTCAGTGTGTATCTGAGTGAAGAGCTATTTTAATTGGACAAAAGGGGGAAATATAAGTCTAGTGCTGCTTATATTCTAATGCTAAGTGGTGGTCTCTAAGATTTGAAGTCAGCACGTGGCCTAAGTTAATTCTGGTTGGTGAATAAAGATGCCAGTAGCCAATAGCTGGAGAAAGAAGAGATAGGCAGGGTTTAGGTTTCCCAGGCTAGAGACCACAAGGAAGGAGCAGGGAGGGAGAGAGTTGCCATGACTTAGACCAGTGTTCTAGAGGGAAGAAAGGAGCTGCCATGGGTTAGCCAAACCATAAAACATGGCCGTGTGGACTGACCAATTGGAGCTAATAGCAGCCCCAAAGAAAGATAGCAAGTAAACCTAGGGTTATGGATAGAATATAGATTCTAACAGCATGGAGTTTAGGCAGTTTCCCAGCTATTGTGTTGTATAAGACATATTAAAATATAATATTGTGTATCTTTCATCTGGGAACAAAAAGGATCAAAGGAGTGAAGGATTATTTAAATATTACTACAAGAGATGTTTACTGCAGCAACCCCTGATGGACATTATTGATCAGAAGTTATCTTTGGCTTTTGAATTTAAAATCCTTGGATTCAAGAAACTTCAGATATTATCCTTTTCTGTGATGAAAATTTCACTGTATTTCTTGGCATATGAGAATAAAATGCCACCCCGAAAATAAAATAAGAAAGTACCATGGCCATTATCAAGAAAAGCTACACTTTATTTGACACACAATGGGGTGCTGAAAATAAAACTGAGTTACTTTAGTGGAGACTTTGGTGCTTGAAAATCGTTCATGTTGGCAGTGCTATTTTCAATGTGGAAGTTGTTTGTCAAGGGGCTGAAGAAGTGGGAGTCAAATTATGATGAGATATGATGATAGCAAAGCCAAAAGCTGAGCATTTACTCTCTATTCTAAGGGCTATAGAAATGAAAGTTGAATCCTTACAAAATGGCAGCCATTTAGATCTGAGAGAATTCTACGAGAATTCAATATATATCTAAATAAGGAAGAAAACACAGTTATTCAAGATATTATGGTATTAGAAAGTGATAGGAATGAATCATTCAAATTATTATGTAAATTTCCCTTTTCTATTTTGACTGTTTCCTTTTTCACCTGTTTAGTGATCTTAATTTTAAATTACAACATTACAGTAGAGCAGGGAAGGCATACCTGAAATGTTGGGGGCATCATTCTTTGGGCTAGCACTACTGGCTGAATACCAATATTCATCTCTCTTTGCTTCTTCAATGTGAACACAATGTGATCAGCCACCTCTACTTTTGCTCCTATCCCTCTCCATCATGATGATCTGTACCCTCAAATTGTGAACATAGCTATCCTTTTACATCCTTAAATTTCTTTTTCCAGGTATTTGTCAGAGAAAAGTAACCAATGAAGAAAATTTGTGTTACAGGATATTTGAACCTATTTCTGGTTATGGTGTGGATCAGCCTCTTCACACCTTTAATCCTTCTGGTTGGAATACAGACATGTTCTTAGTGTTCACTTTTAATCCAAAACTATGAAGGTAAAGTTAGTTTGTAGAAGAAAGTACCCATGTTTAAAAGTGATGTCTAATTGAGCGACAAAGTGATGAATCAGAGATAGATCTAACAGAATAGGGTATGCCCAACTCAAGAGAGAGCTACTTAAGGAAGATATAGATAGTTCTAAAAGAAGAGAGGAGCTTGAGCACAAAAAGAGAGGAGCTTGAGCACAAACAGCTGAGTGAACCAGCCAGCTAGAGCTCAGAAAAAAAAAAAAAAACTAGGAATAGGTAAGCTTATTTAGTAGTAAGTCTCAGAAGCAGAAATATTGAACTTGATGAAGCTGAATGCGAAAGCAATGAAGTAATTTGTTTGGCAGAGGAAATCTTAAGACAGGGTAGCATTTAGTCACAAGAACCAAGAGTCTTCAGTGGCTAGTATCTAAGTATACAGAGATAACAAACAACAGCAAACAAGAAATACATAAGCAATGTTCAAAATAGTGAAGAATGAAACATGAAAAATTTAAAATTCTAGGCAAGAATGCTGTCAAAATAGCTTTGTTACAAAAATAAATAAATAGCCTTCACAGGCCATAGCTATCAGAAAACCAGGTAGATCATATGCCCAAGGACCTTCCCCAGTCCCTAGCTTTGAACAGACTCAGTCCTCAATTGTTTCTTCTCACTTCATCACTATGCCCAGCTCCCAAATTCAGCAGATTAACCCTGCCCAATCATAGGTCATACCTACTAGAACACCAGGTATGCTGCCTATACACAGATCTCCTCCATGCTCTCAGTGCCCACGCCCCCAAACTAGATATGCAATCAGCCATCCCTTCCTAATTACCATTCCTTATCCCTAACATGGGCAGAGACTCATGCTAAACCAGAAGTCACAATAGCCATCAGTACTCTAGGTAGGCTACATACCCTCAAGCCTCCTCTACTCTCTCACTGCAACCTCAACAGCATCCTCTCTCCTCATCACCATGTCCCAGCACCCAACTCAGACAGAAATCCCCTTGTAGACCAATAGCCACCATAACTGCAACTCCTGATTTTGATAGAGTCTTGCTGCTAGACCATAGGTCACACATGCAGCCAAAAGTCCCAGGTCACACAGAGTGGAAGACCAAAGAGTAAATAATCCAAGGAACAAGAGACACATCCAACAAAGACTAACTCAGAATCATCACCTACACCTATGATCAACCCAAACTCAGATGCCTAGACACCAGCATAAGAACACAATCAGCAAAAGTCAGGGAAATATGTAAACACCAGAGCCCAGGTATCATACTATAGCAAAACCTGAATATTCCAATACAGCTGAAACACACACACACACACACACACACACACACACACACAAACCATAAAAATGTGAGGAGCCATGGTTAAGTGCAGTCATGAATATAAAGGGAATAAAAAATCTCAGACAAGTGAAATCAAAAGGGAAACACAAGCACACCATAACAACCATCAGCACCACCATGACTACCATGACCAACAAACAACAAACAAACAATGACAATGATTGGTCATTGACATATCTCAATATCAGTAATCTCAATTCTATCCATCAAAAGACACAGACTAACAGAATGGATAGAAAAACAGGATCCATCCAACTGCTGCATCCAGGAAATACATCGCAACATCAAGTATATACATTAACACATGGTAATGGATTGGAAAAAGATAACCCAAGCAAATAGAACTAAGAAGAAAACTCATGTAGCTATCCCACAAAACTGACTGCAAGTACAAACTAATTGAAAGAGATAAGGAAGAACACTACATACTTATCAAACAAATAGTCCACCAAGATGGCATTTCAATACTTAACTTCTATGTCACAAACACAGAAGTGCCAGATTTGTAAAAGAAATACTACTATAGAAAAATCACATATAGATATTGACCTTCACACATTGATAGTGGAAGATTTCAATAACCAACTCTCACCAATAGATAAGACAAAGAAATTCTGTAGCTAACAGATGATATAAACCAAATGGACCTATCAGATATATATAGAAAATTATTTCACCACACACAATAGAAAATACCTTCTTCCCAGCACATCAATATAACAACATACCTGAACTCACTAGAACAAAAAGAAATAAGCATATCCAAGAGGAATAGACAGTGGGAAATAATCAAATTGAGATAAAGCCCATGTCCAGCTCTGCCTGGATGACTCTCTCTCTCTCTCTCTCTCTCTCTCTCTCTCTCTGTCTCCTCCCCCCACCCACATGCTGTCAGTAAAATTATTCCAAATGTTATTTTGCTATATTCATGTACTGTTCTTAGCCCAAAAGTCATGAGAGAGGCTTCCTCTGGAAGCTGAACAGAAATGGTAAAGCATTCGATCTATAGAAGAAAAAAGATAGAGGGAATGGGAGGAGTGTAGAGGCATTTCATACTCCTGTGTGCTCAGAATTCTAGTAAAGCCTTCTGTCCTAAGCTTCATATTTTGCTATTATTAAAACTTTTAGTGTCATGCATTATGCTGACAGTTTTATGAAATCAGAGATAGCTGGTATAGTGTTATTCCAACTGCTGTGTGCATTAGCTCTAAATTAAAATCTGTTTATCAATTTGCATTTCATTAGATGTGATATTACAGAAAAAGCCAACATGATGGCTTAACAGATATTATATCATATAAGAGAATTCAGAGATAAATAAACCAAGACTGTTATAATAACTCCACATAGATAGGAGATTTGAGACTGATCCTTACCTGGTCATGATTAGCTTATGGTACAAAGCGGCTATTGCACCTCAGACAGTTATTTTTCATCTTTTTCTATGCAGTTGTTTTGCCTTCTTTTTCATTCTTTATATTCATATAGAGACACACTGTGCAAAGGGTCTAGAACTCTTTTTTAAACCTACGAGAGCTTTGAGGGCATTCTGAGATGTCCAGTTACATAATGAAATCAAATGTAGGCCTATCATAATGCCTTTCACATTCAAGAACATGTGGCTTCAGTATGTTTAATCAACAACTTCTCATAAAATCAACAATATACTTCTCTCTTCAAAGAGAAATTATTTTGGATATATTATAAGATTCTTCTGATTTTTAAAAAGGGATATTACCAAGGAAAACTAATGTAGCATTGTAGCAATGAGTCTTTACTTCTTTTGTAATATCAGAGTTGTGTTTTATAAGTGTATTTTAAGGTTCTCTGATCCTCTTTGCTGAGTCTTCCAAAACTTCATTTATTATAATTCAATTGTAAGTGAAGTTTTATTTTGTTACATAAAAATAACCAAAGACATGAATTGCTATTTTGTTAGGAAAAAGAAAAAGTGATAGACATGATGTTAAATCTAATTTTTATCTTATGAGCCATTGCAAATGCCACCTAAATTCTTTGTCTTTCTAATTTTCCTTCTAATTAAGTTTCCCAGCCATGAGATTATGTGCATTAAGTTTACTAATTAACTTCACAGCAAGAGAATCAATAATCTTAATGATATTTGCTGGTGTTCTATTTGTTCTCCATACTGCTGTCCTAGAATGACCTTATGTTCAATTTCCTCCATGAAGAATTCCACCTCTATATTTGAATTTTCTTTAAAAAAAAAAAAAAATAGCACAGCAGTACATCTCCCAGGAAGCCATTCAAGCTGCTTTCTGGGAAGCAGAAAGCTGCTTTCATTAACATTAGCATCTATGCCCTACCCTCAGCAGCTCAAGGTTTTCAATTTGTGGCTTAACTCTTCCTTGCTAAAATCATTACAAGTTTATTAAGAAAAATAATGCCACCTGTGTGGAAGAAGTTAAGAGACCAGGTAGCTTTAGAGGTCATCATATCAGCAGTCTGCTAAGAAGTCAAGTTATGGGACAGCACCTGAAATGTCTCTCAACATTCAGTTGGTTGAACATGATAATGTGCTCCTGACATACTCTATCTCCCACCAACACAATGGCAAATACATGACAGTGTGAGAAGAATAGAAGACCTTCAATGCCACAAGCCACAAGTCACAGGACACAAGTCTGGTTTGCTGTAGCCAAAATTACTTCCAAAACCAAATGTGAACAATTCAGTTTAGACAGCAAATGTTGATACTGAATGATGATGAAGTAAGTCAACTGGAAAGGGAGATTCCACATAGAAGTATCAGGAACGGCATTATTCAAAACACTACATCATTTTTTATATGTTTCTAAATTGATAACACAGGAAAATGTGTACGTTCTTAAAATAATTGCTTTCATACTTATGGAGAGAGTGGACAAACTTGTCTTATTCCTGATTTTAGTTGCCTTCGAGTTTCTGTCCATGTAAGGTGATTTTGGCTACAGGCTCTCTGTAAACTGTCTTTATTTTGTGTTATCTATTGGGAAAAGTATCCACCTCCTTTAGATTTTTCAATTTGGTGGAGTACAAGTTTTTAAAATACATTTTAGAATTATCTGGATTTCCTCAGTGTCTGTTTTTATGTTTTTCTTTTCATTTCTGATTTTATTAAATGGATGTCCTCTCTCTGACTATTAGTTAATTTGGATAAGTGTTTGTCTATCTCTCCTCTTCTCTTGTTGATTTTCTCAAAGAACTGACTTTCTTACATCTTTGTATTGTTTTGTTTTTTTTTTTATTTCTTGTTTTATTTCCATCTTATTGATTGGAGCCCTCGAGTTTGATTATTTCTTGCAAACAACTCCATTTGGCTGTGATTTCTGCTTTTTGTTCTAGAAATTTCAGGAGTGCTGTTATGTTGCTAATAATGAGAGCTCTCCAATATGTTCATGTAAGCACTTAGTATTATGAACTTGCCACTTAGAACCACATTCATTGTGTTCCATAAATTTTAGTGTGTTTTGTATTCATTATATTCAAATGTAGAAAGTCTTTAATTTCTTACTTTCTAAATTGACCCCTATTTTTTTTTTAATTCAGAAGAGATTATTCAGTTTCCAGAAGTTTGTAAGATTTCTGTTGTTTCTTAGTAAACCTTGTAAGGAAAGAGGAATAAAATAGTTATGGATTAATTGTGGAAGGCTGGAATAGTATTCATTTTATATCCTTGTCTGTGATCAATTTTAGTGAAAGTTTCATGTGATGCTAAGAAGAAAGTATATTATTGTCTCTGAGCAGCTTGTTCTTCCAGGGAGATCTCCATTCTCCTGACATCCCTCCACTCACCTTAATCAGGCTTCAGATCCTGAGCCATACATGTAAGCTTCCCTTCCCCCACAATCTTCCCTGATTACTGAGCTCTCTGGACCAAACCAAGTAGCCCTGAGCAGCCTGCTAGCCCAGGGGCACTTCCATTCTCCTCACACTTTCATCAGATCTAAGATTGTGATCCATACAAGTAAGCTTCCCTTTTCCCACTAATCTTCCCTGCTTGCTGAGATCTCTGGACCAAGACAAACTGCCCTGAGCAACCTGCTATCCCAGGGAGACCTACATTCTCCCCTATCTCTCCCCTTACCTTTATCAGACCCAAGACTCCAGAACACCATATAGGTAAATTTCCCTTCCTCCACCCATCTTCTCTGCTCTCTGAGCTCTCTGGGTCAAGCCAAGCTTCCCTGAGCAGTCTGCTATCTCATGGGGACCTCCATTTTCCTGGCACTGTTCTACCCACCTTCATCAGAATGGAGGTTATTGAACTATACAGACCTGGATACCAATCAGAGGACTTCCACACCAGGACCATTAAGGTTTAACCCCCTCCCAATACCTATTACAACAAGAACATCCAGAGACCAAAACCATCCAGATAGCTAAAGGACTTCAAAAGAATACAATCAACAAAAGCCAGGGCAACATGACAACTCCAAAGCATCTGGACACAAGCATATCAAATATGATACCAGCAAACCCTGGATATCCTAACACAACTAAAACACAAGGAAATGACCTTAAATCCAATCTTATAAAGATGATAGAGGACTTTAAAAAGGAAACAAATAAACCCCTTAATGACATACATAAAAATGCAATTAAACAGGTGAAGGAAATAAATAAAATTGTGCAAGACCTGAAAGTGGTAATAGAAGCAATAAAGAAAACACAAAGAAAATCCTAGAGAGGGATGAGTAAAGAATGCTAAGAAGGGGAAGAGTAAAGAGTGAGTCATTTGAAAAAAGAGAAAATATTGCCTAATAATAAAAGCATACATAAAGAAAATTAGAAGAAATGTAAGGTGAGTAATAAAAACATAAAATTTTGTTTGATGGGTTGGTTTGGGACAAGCACTCACTCTGTACATCAGGCTAGCTTTGAACTGACAAAGATCTGCTTGTCTTTATCTCCCTAGTGCTGAGATTAATGGTACCCACCACCATGAATGTCAAAAGCATAAATCTTAAACGTAAGACTCAATAAACAATATCGAAATTATGCTTGGTATTGAAAACTATTCAACTACCCAGGCCTAATGAAGATATGGACCTTGGAAGAGAACACTTAACCACCACTTCACTAAATCAGCAGAATCCCTAAATAGTTGTCCTTATACACACAGATTAATGTAGTAGTCCTCATCTCTCATTAAGAAACGTTACTTTGAACCAACAAAGAGCATTATAAAAAACCCACAACCAATCAAAATTTCTATTTGTAGAGGCCTGTTCTAATGAATGCATTTTCCTTTTTCTTTTCCTTGCCACAGTTTATTTTTAATTCACATTGCATCCCAGTCATATCCCCCTCTCCTCTCAGTTCTCCCCTTATAAATGCTTCTTCCCATTACCTCCTCAACTTATCCTCAGAGAGGGGAAGCCCCCCTTGGGTAAGATCCCACCTTGAGACATCTACTTTCAGCAGGACTAAGCACCTCCTCTCCCATTGAAGCCCACTAAGGCAGTCCAGGTAGCAGGAAGAGAAACCAATGGCAGGCAACAGAATCAGAGACAGCATCTGCTCCAAGTTTTAGGGGACACACCTGAAGACCAACTGCACATCTGTGACAAATGGGGGGCTAAGTATAGTCCCTGTATGCTCTTTGGTTGGTGGTTCAGTCTCTGTGGGCCCCCATGGGCCCAGGTTAGTTGTCTCTGTATGTCTTCTTGTGGAGTCCTTGACCTCTCTGGCTCAATTCTATCGCCTATTCTTCTGCAAGATTCCCCTGGCTCTGCTTGATGTTTGACTGTGGGTCTCTGCATCTGTTTCTGTCCACTGCTAGATGAAGCCTCCCAGGAAACAGTTATACTTGATACCTGTCTGCAAGCATAGCAGTGTATCATTAATAGTGTTGGGGAGTCGGCTCTCTCCCATGGAATGGTCTCATGTTGGGCCAGTCATTGACTGGTTGTTTCCTCAGTCTTAGCTCCATCTTTATACCTATGGATCTTGTAGACAGGAAAAAATCTTGGTTGAAGGTTTTGTGGGTGGGTTGATGTTCCTCTTTCCACTGGAAGTTCTGCCTGGTTACACTAGGTGACCATTTCAGTTTCCATACCTCCGGCTGATTGGAGTCTCAGAGAGGGTCACCTCCATAGATTCCTTGTAGCCTACCCTATCCCAGGTCTCCAGCTAGTCCCAAAGACATCCCCACCAATTTCCATTCTCACTTCCATCCCACTCCTATCTCCTTTGGTCCCCAGAGCTGGTCGCCATCCTCACTACAGCTACCACCCAATTATATCTCTCCATCCACCTCTGATAACTATTTTGTTTCCTCCTCTGATTGAGAATCACACATCTTCCCTTGGGCCATCCTTATTACCCAGTTTCTTTGGGTCTGTAGATGGTATCATGGTTATCCTGCACTTTATGACTAATGTCCAATTATAAGTAAATACATACCACATGTTTCTTTCTGAGTCTGTGTTACCTCAATCAGGATTATATTCTCATATTACATCCATTTGCCTGCAAAATTCATGATGCCTTTGTTTTTATTAGATGAATAGTATTCCATTGTACAGATGTACCACATTTTCTTTATCCATTCTTTAGTTGTTTCTAATTTCTGGCATTAGAAATAAAACTACTATGAACACAGTAGAACAAATGTTCCTGTGGTATAGTAGGCAGCATATGCCCAAGACTGGCATAGCTGGGTCTTGAGGTATAACTATTCCCAATTTTCTATGAAACCATCAAATTGATTTTCAAAATGGTTGTGCAAGCTTGTACTCCCAACAACTATGGAGGAGTGTTCTCCTTGTCCTACATCCTCACCAGCATGTGCTGTCAGTTGAGGTTTTGATCTTAGCTATTCTGATTGGTGTAAGATGGGATCTAAGGGTCATTTTGATTTACATCTCCTTGATGTCTATGGATGTTAAACCTTTCTTTAAGTGCTTCTCAGGCACTCAGAATTCTTCTGTTGAGAATTCTGTTTAACTCTGTACCCTATTTTTAAAACCTTGTTTATTTGATTTGTTAGTGTTTAGGTTCTTGAGTTCTTTATATATTTTAGATATTAGCCCTCTGTCAGATATGTGGTCCAGAAAAATCTGTTCCAAGTCTGTAGGCTGCTGTTTTGTCCTATTGATGATGCCCTTTGCCTTACAGAAATTTTTCAATTTTATAAGGTCCCATTTATTAATTTTAGATCTTAGTGCATGAGCTGTTGGTGTTTGGTTCATGAAGCTTTCTCCTTCACATAGCCAAACTAATTAAAGGCGTGCACCACCACTGCCCGCCCACACAGCTCTGGAAACTTGACTTTTCTACAAAATGAAGAAGGAAGATGCAGAAGCAGAAGCAGAAGCAGAAGCAGAAAAGCCAAAAACATACAATTGAAAAAAGAAAGCACCTTCAACAAACAATGTTGGTCTATTTAGGTGTTTGCATATAGAAGACTGCAAATGGTTCTATTTCTATTACTCTGCACAATATTCGAGTATTGTGCTCAAGTGGATCAAAGACATCAATATAAAATGTGATTTACTAAATTTAATAAAAGAGATATTGGGGGATAGGCTTGAATGCATTGGTACAAGAGACAACTTCCAGAATGGTTTCATCTTCCATACCATTTCCACACCTAAGACTCAGGAAACAGTTTAGAAAAGAGGCAGAAAATTTTTCAAAGGACCAGAGAGTTTTCTGTAGGAATACAGATGCTTCACAATAAAGTCTCACCAACATAGTTACCTAACAGTGGCCTGAACAAGAACAGCAAGAATATACATGCCAATGTGGATGGTGGGGCTGAGGGTGGGAAGAGTCCAAGACCCTACATAAAGAACAATACACAACTAGAAAATTCTGAGAGATGGAGGACTTGTCCTCAGGGAAGGGCACACTGATTAGTTATCTAATACCAAATGGTCAGCCATAAAAATATATATGCAAACAACATTTTCCAGACTAAGTAGGTTATAATTATATATTTAGGAATACATACATATGTGTGTGTGATTGTGTATGTGTGATTGTGTATGTATGTGTGTATATAGCAACAAATAATGGGAAAAGGGCATGAATTTGAAAGAATGTAAGAAGGTATATATAGTAGGGTTTAGAGAAAGGTAAAGAAATTATGTAATTATATTATCAAAAAATTAAATGATTAAAATAAGAAAGATCAAAATATTAGTAATAATTCAATAATAGCAAATGTGAAAGATTACATTGAAGAAGCACCAGATCTCTTTCTTTTGGGTTCTTTAGTTAGAATCTGCCAGATGGATGTGGTTGTGGTAAGTAGTCAGATGAACTTGGAGACCCTTGTGTTTTACATGGAGTATGTCTGTTCTAAGTCTATATTGGAAAAGTGTCAGATGTCTACATGAACTATCTTCACTTTACTAATCTCCTTTCCTGTGTACCTGAAACTTCTTCTGGCTATTAACTTTTCAGGCAGATTATCAACCTTTATCACACTAACAGGTTTGTAGACCCTGAGGTGCCTGAGGTTCTAGCTAGGGCATATCTCTCAAATAAGTGGAGAATTGGAGAAGCAAGCAAAACACTGGACATGTATACATATTGGCCAGTCTTTGTACTTTTATGACACATCAAACATTAAACACTGTGATGGAGGGATGTGGATGTTTAGTAGCTTACTAGAATTTGAAAGTTCTTAGACTCTACATCAGTGAACTTCCTTGTGGATGGATGCAAAGTTCATCCATCTATCCAATATCTTCAAGCTCAGTGATATCAGTCTCCAAAGTGATGATCAGATAGTAAAGACTACACTTTCATCCTCTTGTGCATTTCTCTTCATGAACAGAGCCTTTTGCCATCTGTTCATTTTTGCTTGATAGTATTTGGCCTTGACTCCTCACAGTTGTCTCTCAGAGTCTTTTTTACCTTGATCTGAGACTAGTTAACTCCAGGTACCCTGACTTGTGATTTCTCTTAAGCCCCTGAGATAATACAGTGGTTTTTGTCTTAAGACTGTGCTTAACTCCATGCATCTAAACCATGAGTTATAATAAAACAAAACTCATCTCCACTGGTAACCCATCTCAACAGAGGAATTACTATTTCATTAAACCCTGATATTAGATTTGAAGCTTTTAAGAATCGTGGACTATCCTCATGAATAGGATAACCAGGCACGTTCCATAAGAACAGCCTAGCTTACCTCTAAGACAAGAAATCTGTCAGGAGCCATAATTGGACAAGCTAATAACTAGCAGGTGATCTTTCTGTGATGGTCTGCTTTAGATAGATGGTCGCAACCGATTCACTCTTATTGAGCAAGGCCATAAGAGAATTCATTTTAGGAAAGATTCATACTATTAACATGCTTTTCCTGTTATTATTAAACATTTATAACAATAACTAGTTATTACCCAAGCCCGTTGGAGCAGATCTCTGCAGATCCACGAAGATGCACTGTCTTGTAGTGATGCTCTATTGACAAATAGATGACTTCTTAAGTCTTAATGATTATCCTATAAGAATTCCTAAAATTATATCAGTGATTATTAAGCTCTTTTATAGTGAGACTGCTATTAGGTTCTTTTCTGATGGTCAAAACTGCAATGAGAACTCTGCCAGTTTCCCATGTGTCACCAGTTAATTGCTGTTAGATAGTAACCAGACTTTCTCCTATTCAGAGCACATTCTAAGAGTTTGTAAAACAATTAACAAAAGATCATAAAAGGGAAATAAAGATTTACTATAGGTGCTAGGACAGAAGATAAAATATTGACTGGGTTTATCTATACAAAACTTCACTAATAACTTAGTTATGGTTTTAAACTTTTAGTGAACCTGTGGAGCTATGACAGGTGATGCTTGTTTAGCCAGATAATTACTCCTAATGGATATGCATGTAAACATTGTCTGTTGTAAACTTCTATTTCAATTTATGATTTAATTTTTTGTGTGGGAACTTGTGATGAACTTTTCAATATATGATCATGTATTCTGAAAAATGTTTAAGTGCTAAAGACTAAGAGAGATGTGAAAACTAAGCTGAGAAGAACAGAGTTGAGAGAGGAACTGAGCTGAACAAGTGTTAGAACACTTTTTGACAGAACTGAACTCAAGAAGAATTTAAAAGTATAGGCATAGCATTGGGAGAAAAGACATTGAGAGTAAGAACATTATTGTGACATCAGGAGTAGAGAGCAAGATTAGAAGAAGAATGCAGAGTGAAATAACTTAGAAACTACAGGTAACATAAAAAAATAAAACTAAGAGAGCAATGTGCAGAATGCAGAGGGAAAGAGGAAAATAGAAGCAACAGCAGAGAGCAGATGGAGCAGGCAGGTTTTTCCTTACCATGGGACAGAACAGGTCCTTTCTTAATAACAAGGAAGGCTTAGTCTTATTAAAAGGAACAAAGCTTTTTTCTTACTAACTTGGGTTTAATTCATTTAGCATTAAAAGGGTAGAAGCTTTTTCTTTCTCTATGCAATAAAGATTGGAGCTCATTTTTCATCCAGAATGAGTGAGTTCTTTTTGCATTGGTGCTTGGTCTTTTGCTCCATATGAATATGTAAGTATGGATGTGTGTGTGTGTGTGTGTGTGTGTGTGTGTGTGTGTGTAAGTATATAATTGTGAGAATGCATGCAAACTGAACCCAACTGGGTTGAATGGAAATGTATAAATGTGCATTGCAAATCTGTATATGAATTTATGTGAGTTTATGCATATTTGCTTATGTAAAAGTTTTTCTTTCTGTGAGTGTTACTCTCTTCTCTTGTTTCAATAGAAGTTTATTGCTCCAAACTTCCTTCTAGCCTGACAAGCAAGAGACATCTGGACAAATGGAGAAAGGCTCTAGCAATTAATCCTTTACTTAATCTCCTGCTGTTTGAGGATGAGGTGCTAAGTACCAGAGACTGAAGATTCTAGATCAGAAGAACACAGAAGGCAGGTCAGCTATACTAGCATAGTAACTTAGACTTAAATGAATAAACTTTTTATAATTATACAGCAAACTTAAATATCTCATAAGACCAAGTGTTACCCCCGAATCTTATAAGAAAAAGTTTTATCCTCTGCAGATGCCCTTCCCTCTCGGCTGCATCAAGAAGAACCTACAAGAAAGAAAATCCCTGATGGGGATGGCCTCTGGCAGAAATCTGTTCTTTGTATCTGGGAGATGCACAGATGGAGCTTTTTAAAGCTTCCTCCTTTTCACTGAGTCACTCTTCAGTTTCACAATTTTCTTTCTTTCTTTCTTTCTTTCTTTCCTTTTCTTTCTTTCTTTTTTTAGTGTTTTTTACTTTGTTTTTTATTTTATTTAGTTAGATTTCCAATGTTATCCCCCTTCCTGGTTTCCCCTCCACAAATCCCCTATCCTATCCCCCTCCCCCTGCTTCTATGAGGGAGCACCCTCCACCTACCCACCTACTCCTGACTTACCACCTTAGCATTCCCCTACCCTGGGGAATCAAGACTTCACAGAACCAAGGGCCTCCCTTCCCATTGATTCCAGATAAGGCCATTCTCTGCTACATATGCAGCTGGAACAATGGGTCCCATCATGTGTACTCTTAGGTTGGTGGTTTAGTCCCTGGGAGCTCTGGCTTGTCTTGTTGGTTGATATTGTTGTTCTTCCTATCAGGTTGCAAACCCCTTCAGCTCTTTCAGTCCTTCCCCTAACTCCTCCATTGGGGTCCTGTGCTCAGTCCCATGGTTAGCTGCAAGTATCTGCATTAAGTGGATTTCTGACAGCCTTAGTCTTTTTCTAGCTTTAAAATCTATTTTTTTTTATGCTTACTTTTCCTATGCATGTAAAGTCAGCATCTAATCTGAAATCTCTTGTTTTTAATGAAAATGTCCCCCAAAGGTTTAAATGTTTGAGTACTTGGACCTCAGTTTAGAGAATTGTTTGGGAAGGATTAGGAGGTGTGACCTTGTTGGAAGAGGTTGTCACTTGGGCCAGATTCTGCTTTCTGTGTCTCTCTCTGTCTCTGTATCTCTCTCTCTCTCTCTCTCTCTCTCTCTCTCTCTTTCTCTGTGTGTGTCTGGTTTCAGATAAAGGTGTCAACTCTCAGGAATTCCTGTCACTATCCCTCTAATTCTCCAAAAACATAAGCCCAATTAAACACTGTCTTTATGAGCTGCCTATGTAAAGTGTTTTATTATAGGAATTAAAAAAAAAAAAAAAAAACTAAAACACCATCCTATTCAAATCTATTCCAAAGTTTTATTTTATGACAATTTAAGATTATTTTTCACAATTCTTAATTGTGTTATTCCTTAAGTGAATGAATTATGCTATTAACAGGCAAGCTGGATTTTTTCTTCATTGGTTAAGAAACTCAGCTACATATGCTGTCAACTCACTGCCACTCCCAAATGCCTATTTCATATTTACATATAAAGATTAAAGTCAATATCATCTTTCTAGCTCCCAATGCTGCCAGAACTTTATAATTTAAAAAATGCTGCTTCTATAAATGGCTTTACATCGATTCCTTGAGATGTTATGCTTGAAGTACCAGGAACCAGATCACCACAAATATCGCATTCTAAAGTTTCACATGTAGAAAGAAATCATCCATTAAAAATGGTAAAAGACAATTTTACACTAATTGTCAGATTATGTGTTTAAATAAAATTGAGACATAAAAGGCAGAATTATCCAAGTCCTAACATTCAGAAATAAAAACAAATATATCACCGGGAAGTGGTGGCACACGCCTTTAATTCCAGCACTTGGGAGGCAGAGGCAGGTGGATTTCTGAGTTCAAGGACAGCCTGGTCTACAGAGGGAGTTCCAGGACAGCCAGGGCTACACAGAGAAACCCTGTCTCAAAAAACAAACAATATATATATATATATATATATATATATATATATATATATATATATATGTTTCTTGTACTCACAATTTCAAAAGAATTAGAATTGAAATGTCATATACAACCCCAAACCCAAGCAAACTGAAAACTGGTTGAAAAATTAACAACTGAGTCTTGATCAAACAAAACTATTCACCAAGTCATATACATTGAAGGAATTTAAAGTAAATAATAAGAATCTCTCTCTCTCTCTCTCTCTCTCTCTCTCTCACACACACACACACACACACGTGCACACACGCACCTTAGTTTATTGACTTGATTGGATCCTCAGGTGAAGTATACAAATGAAGAATTTCACAGAAAAAAAAATGAATTTTTACAGGCAAGTGTGACCTGACAGAATGGAAAGATAAACCATAAATTCATATATGTGTATTTGAAGGTATATTAAAATTGCTTTTTTCTTAATGAATCAAAGTCCTAATAAATCAGACTAACTTAGAAAAGGTCTGTAAACATCATACCAAACAGAAAGAAAGCTAGTACACACTGAAAACTCAGATTTGATAATGTATGAGATTCGTGGGCTAAATCTCAGTGGGAGGTTTCCTTTCACACTGTCTTCCTCTCTTTGCATATTCTTTAAACTTTCTAAGCTAAAGTACTTCATAGAATAAAGAAAATAATGCTTGCCTTAGAGGGCCACTGCAGTAATGGGACAAAACATATAAAATAAGGTATGTATTCAGAGTAAGCAATCAGATAATATCAGCCATGCATCCTATTATTTTGTTTAGAAAAAAAAATTGAATTGAAATCAATGAATTATGTAGGACCAATCACTGTGGATTTCTTTATATTATCTACTCTCTTTTTATGTATAAAATTGCTTGTGTATAAATATATATATGCAAGTGCTTAGAGAATTTAAAACACTGAAAAAAACTCAGGGATCACAAAAATAAAAATGTCTTATACCTCTCAAAATGTTAAATAGTAAAGAAAATTGGCTCATATGTTTGCTTAGCATCAATGCCAGAATAATCCTAGGTTAGCTACTTTGGAAAATAAAAGTATGAGTTGAATTTTTAGTATGGTTCTTGGTATCTTGCATATGCCAGATGAAAAATGCTTATCTTTATGGCTGCATGTGTTACTTGGAAGTAAAATGAACCCAAGTCATGTAATTTCCAAGGAAGCAACAATAACTTAATTGTACCCCTGTTGATCTTAAATTAATGCATGAAAAATAGCTTTGGAGACTTCAAAAGATGCTCAAGTACTCCTAGTGAGAGCAGTAGGGAGCAAAAGAATCTGGCAGCAGCAGTCTATCAAAAAACTATTTACATGTTGAAGGACAAGATTTAATTAATAGTCTTACAGCTGTGAAGTCAATATGCAGATTTGAGTTCCAAGCACAAGGGGTCATTATATCTATTGAACGTGTCACTTAATTCAATGATTTTCCCTTTTATGCTAGTGCATGATAATAAGTATACATCCCCGAGTATTGACTGAATCTTGTTGATAGCTGCTGGTACTTCTACTACTAATGAAAACTGATAATAGCTACCACGTATTGTATATTTAAAATATGCTATGTCCTTTAATAAGCACATTTACTATATTGTTATGTTTCTTGTTTTCAGCAACCCAATTAGATTAATGTTATCATATCCTTATTTTACATAAAAGAAAACTAAGGCTTTAACAAAGTGGGTAATTTGCCATGGGTTGTGCTTTTTGTGAAATAGTCCATTGTCACTCTTTACCTTCCCCTTCAAAAACTTTTCCATAGGAAGAGTGTCTCTATTACTTTTAAGTATATTAAAAAGATTTGAGCATTTAAGCTAGATTGAGTCTTGAGCAGACTTATCCCTGTCCAATTCTTCTAGTCCACTACAGAATAGAGAAATTAACCTGGACTCAAATATCTGAAAGAATGGTAAAAAGTATTTATATTACATGTGTTGTGACACAATGTTCCTTTTAAAGACAGAACATTAACATTTTGTCACCCATCACTGGTTATCATGTTTGTCATCAGCACCTTCCTATACAGGGAAATACTTGAGCTAGCCACCCCCAGCTTCATGTTTCTAAATCCTCTTTGTTGTCTTCCCTCTAATATTTGAAACTTCTAAGCATATCCTAATATTTCTTTTTTATCGTATTCACTATTTATGAAATATCACATGTTAGGCTAATTTTTATATATTATATACTCTTATACCTATTTATATGTTTAAAATAGTGAATTATATTAACTGACAACCATGTTTATGGCTGAAGTTCAGGTTATGTCTATTGGTTTCAGTGGTATACCTGTAATTATATGAAAGGATCCACTTATTATGGAAAAGAAAAAAAGGAAAGAAAAATCAAAGGGAGAATTGACTACTGAGCCAGAGAGTTAGCCAACTACCTTATCTTGGAAGTTCTTCTTAATAGTAAAATCCTTTGAAATGAGTTATTTAGGGCTGTGACCTGGTTCACTTAGAGCCTAAAACATTATAAGTAATATACTTCTCCAAATGCTCAGCTACAAAATATCTTTTATAAGAATTCAAGGAATATCTGCTTACCCTACTAACTATATTTTTTTAGCTGGCATGCTATACTGCATTATAAACCAGTATGAATTAACATACTTCTGTCATTTGTAGAGTGTGATGGAGAATCAATCCTTTCTGAATAGATCTGATCAAAAAATATAGAATTTATCATACTCATATATCAACTTATAATAAGAGATTTAAACAGCATAGTGGATTGCATCCATAATTCTAGCATTTGGGAGGCTGAGGCAGGAGGATTACTGGCTTTTTTCAGCACTCTATACAATAGTCTTGTATTTAGGGAAGCAAGGAAATTTGTCTGTGACAAATAGAAAGTCTCAGGACATTAATCACAACACAAAAACAAGACCAGGACATCAACTCCATAGGACATACTTCATCTATTTGAACTGATGGCCAATGTCAAACATGTTAAATGGGAAGTGAAAAATATTTGTAGCCAAAAGACTCAACATGATCAAAAAAGATAAGAAAAATCTCAATGTTAATAATGATGGCATTTATAAAATATGTAGCTATTATATAATATATACAAAGTAGAAGAAATCTATACAGTTATAGAAATATTAGCATAACGGAGAGAAATGTATGTATAGAGATACTGAGTTTTGTATGGAAAATGCAGTGCCAAGTTTTCACAGTAGTGATATAAGATGTGATAGAGGCAGTGATTGTCTATAAAGCAACTAAAGGAAACAATACACAGAAACCATCTCTGGAAATGATAGAATAAATGTTCAGAGAATTTTTATGGCTCAACTAACTCAAATGCCAGTTGCTAAACAACATGAAAGTAGAGTTTTTATGAGATGTCTTAAGAACTGGTGACACATGCCTAAGAAAGAGTCAAAGGTCAGGACTCAAACTCCCAGGTGAATAAATGGAAGCTGCCAGCCAAGGTAGCAAATGTTGTACCTGATAAGGTAAACTCCAAACCAAAATCAACCAGAAGATATTAAGATATTAGAGAGTATATAAATATATATATATATCTTCAATATATGTACCACATCTTCTTACACATATTAAGACACCAAAATAAAGGGGATCTTTAATACCTCATTCCCACACCTAGATAGAGCTTCTTAATTAAATTAGCAAATAAACTTCAGAGTTAAATTACATCATGAATCAAATAAATATCTACAGAATATTCCACCCAACTGATAGGAAAAAGAACATTCTTGTCAATGGCACACGGAACTTTCCCTAAAACTGACAACAAGTAAACAAGGGTTAAATTGAAATAATTCTCAGTATCTTATCAGACTAGAGCAGTTAAAGCTGGAAACCAATAACTAGTCTCAGAAAATACACAACTATTTGAATCCCAATCAATTCATTTTGAAGTGAAGTGTGAGTCTGTGAAGGAATCAGAAGGAAATAAAAACTTTCATAGAGTCAAATGATAATGAAAGTATAATAGATCAGAACACAGGATGCACAGAGCACTCAATAATAAGTGTGAAGTTCACAGCTATAAATGCTCCCACTAAAACCTCAGAGAGACTTGGAAAACACTTAGGATTATAAAATACTCTCTGTGCAAGTGTGAGAACTTGTGTTAGATCCTGGGAAACAACAAAAATGCTAGGTAGATGTCTCACCCATTTACTTTTTTTATTTTTTTTAATTATCTTTAATCTTTTTTACAGTCCAGTCGTTATCCTGCTCCAGGTCCGCCCTCTGACAGTTCCTCCTGCCCTGTCTCCAAGAGAATGTTCCCATTGCCCAATCCTTCCTTGCCAGGCCTCCCCACTCTCTGGGGCCTCAGATTTCTCTAGGGTTATTTGCTTCTTCTCTCACTGAGGCCAGACTAGGCAGTCCTCTGCTGTTTATGCATCGGGGGCCTCATACCAGTTAGTGTATGCTGCCTGGTTGGTGGCTCAGTGTCTGAGAGATCTCAGGAGTCCAGGTTAGTTGAGACTGCTGGTCTTCCTATTGGGTCGCCCACCTTTTCAACTTTTTTCAGCCTTTCTGTAACTCAACCACAGGGGTCCCCGACTTCAGTCCATTGGTTAGATGTAAGTATGTGCATCTGTTTCGGCCTGCTGCTTTTTGGGCCTCCCGAAGGATAGCTTTGCTAGTCTCTTGTCTGTAAGCACACCATAATATCAGTAATACTGTCAGGCCTTGGAACCTCCCCTTGAGATGGATCCCTGTTTGGTCTGGTCACTGGAGCTGCTCTCTGTCTCTTCTCCATTTTTGTCCCTGCATGACTTTTAAACAAGAACAATACTGGGTTAGAGTTTTGACTGTGGGTTGAAACCCCATCCCTCCACTTGATGCACTGTCTTTCTACTGGAGGTGGACTCTGCAATTTCTCTCTCCTCACTGTTGGGTATTTCATCTAAGGTCCCTCCCTTTGAGTCCTGAGAGTTTCTGACCATCCAGGTCTCTAGTACATTCTAGAGGGTCACCCCTCCTCCCACCTCAAGAGGTTGCCTGTTTTCATTCATTCTGCTGGTCCTCATGGATTCACTCCTGTTCCCCCATACCTAATCATGTTCCCCTTTTCTCCACCCTCTCTCTTCTCTCACTCAGTCAGTCCCTCCCTCCCTCTGCCCCTCATGATTGCCTTTACTCTATCCCTAGCTGGATTAAAGCATCCTCACTTGGGCCCTTTGGCTTGTTAACCTCCTTGAGTTCTGTGGATTATTTCCTGAGGGTGTTTGTTTGTTTGCTTGTTTTTGTTTTTTGGCTAATATCCACTTATTAGTGAGTACACATCATGCATGTCATTTTGGGTCTGAATTACATCACTCAGGATGATGTTTTCTAGTTCCATCCATTTGCCTGCAAACTTCATGATATCTTTGTTTTCAATAGCTGAATAGAATCCCGTTGTGTAAATGAACCACATTTTCTGTATCTATTCTTCCATTGTGGTACATGGTTGTTTCCAGCGTTTGGCTATCACAAATAAGGCTGCTATGAACATAGTGGAGCACATGCTCCTGTGGTATGGTGGGGCCTCTTTTGGGTGCATGCCCAAGAGTGGAATAGCTGTGTCTTCAGGTAGATCTATTTCCAATTTTCTATAGAACCTCCAGATTGATTTCTACAGTGGCTGTACTACTTTGCAATATCACCAGCAATGGAGGAGTGTTCCTCTTTCTCCACATTCTCACTAACATGTGTTGTCATGTGAGGTTTTGATCTTAGCCATTCTGATTCTGTAAGGTGGAATCTCAGGATCATTTTGATTTGCATTTCCCTGATTACTAAGGAATTTCAACATTTCTTTAAGTGCTTCTTGGCCATTCAAGATTCCTCTGTTATGAATTTTCTGTATAGTTCTATACCCCACTTTTTGATTGGTTTATTTGGTTTTTTGGACTCTAGCTTCTCGAATGCTTTAGATATTTTAGATACTAGTTCTCTATCAGATGCAGGGTTACTGAACTGTTTTTATCCAATCTGTAGGTTGCCAATTTGTCCTATTGACTATGTCCCTTGCCTTACAGAAGCTTTTCAGTATCGCTTCTTGGCCTTTTGGCTAAGATCAAGTGCAGAAGCTTTTCAGTTTCATCAGGTCCCATTTATCAATTCCAGATCTTAGAGCCTGAGTCATTGGAGTTCTGTTTAGCAAATTTCCCCCCCCCCATGCAAATGAATTTGAGGCTATTACCCACTTTCTTTTCTATTAGATTTGGTGTATCTGGTTTTATGTTGAGGTCTTTGATCCACTTGGACGTGAACTTTGTAGAAGGTGATAAATATGGACCTATTTTTGTTTTTCTATGTACCAACTTCCAGTTAGACCAGTACCATTTATTGAAGATGCTTTCTTTTTTCCATTGTATACTTTTGGCTTCTTTGTCAAAGACCAAATGTCCATAAGTGTATGGTCTTCTTTCTGGAGCATCAATTCTATTCCATTGAGCAAACTGTCTGTCTCTGTACCAATATCATGCAGTTTTTTATCACTATTGCTCTGTAGTACAGCTTGAGGTCAGGGATGGTGATTTGCCCCCCCCCCAGGAGTTCTTTTATTGTTAAGAATTGTTTTTGCTATCCTGGGTCTTTTGTTTTTCCATGTGAAATTAAGGATTGTTCTTTCCCTCTCTTTGAAGAATTGTGTTGAAATTTTGATGAGGATTGCATTGAATTTCTAGACTGCTTTTGATAGGATGGCCATTTTCAGTATGTTAATCCTACCAATCTATGAGCATGAGAGATCTCTCCATTTTCTGAGGTCTTCTTCAATTTCTTTCTTGAGAGACGTGAATTTCTGGTCATACAGATATTTCACTTCTGTAGTTAGAGTTACCCAGGATATTTTATATTATTTGTGAGTATTTTGAGTATGTGATGTTGTTTCCATATTTTCTTTCTCAGCCCATTTATCATTTGTACTAAGGATGGCTACTTCCATCCACTTTTGGGAAGTTGTTTATCAGCTGTAGGAGTTCTATGGTAGAAATTTTGGTGTTGCTTATGTATTCTATCATATCATGTGCAAATAGTGATACCTTGAATTCTTCTTTGCCAATTTATATCTCCTTTTGTTGTCCTAGTGTTCTAGCAGAACTTCCAGTACTATATTGAATAAATACAGGGAGAATGGCAGCCTTGTCTTATCCCTGATTTTGGGGGGACTGCTTCAAGAATCTCTCCATTTAACTTGATGTTGGCTGATGGTTTGCTGTATATTGCTTTTATTATGTTTAGGTATGGGTCTTGAATTCCTGGTCTCTCCAATACTTTTAACATGAAGGGGTATAGTATTTTGTCAAATGCTTTTGCAACATCTAATGAGATGATCATGTGACTTTTTTCTTTGAGTTTGCTTATATAGTGGATTATG
Source organism: Rhynchomys soricoides (assembly GCA_019843965.1). Classification (NCBI taxonomy): domain Eukaryota; kingdom Metazoa; phylum Chordata; class Mammalia; order Rodentia; family Muridae; genus Rhynchomys; species Rhynchomys soricoides. The sequence goes on along the minus strand of JADRCH010000077.1, from coordinate 4,268,361 downwards.
TTAGTGGATTTTCATATATTGTTCCAACCTTGCATCCCTGGAATGAAGCCTACTTGATCCTGGTGAATGATCATTTTGATATGTTCTTGGATTCGGTTTTCTAGAATTTTATTGAGTATTTTTACATTAATATTCATAAGTCAAATTGGTCTAAATTTGTCTTTCTTTGTTGAGTCTTTGTGTAGTTTAGGTATCAGCATAACTGTGGCTTCATAGAATGAGTTAGGTAGTGTGCCTTTTGTTTCTACACCTGAGATTATCTCTTCCATTTCTCGTATTCTGTTGTTAATGCTTGCATCTGTAATTCTGACCTCTTTCCTAGGTTTTCCATTTCCAGAGTTAACTCAATTTGTGATTTCTTTATTGTTTCTATTTACATTTTTAGGGTTGGACTGCTTTGCTCAATTTCTTCACCGTGTTTTCCTCTATTTTTTTAAGAGACTTATTTGTTTCCTCTTTAAGGGCTTCTACCTGTTTACATGTGTTTTCCTGTATTTCTTTCAGTGAAGTCTCAAATCAACAACATATGTCCCAGGAAAGTAAGATGCCAAATGCAAATGTAGCAGATGGAAAGAAGTATGAAGATCATGGAGGAAATGAATGAACTAGACATGGAAAACAAAATGTACATATAATACATTAATATATAATAGTTATATATGATCATAGGAATATATTAGAAAATTGTATATTGTATTATTTATAATGTAATAACTATGTATATTTAATAAAATAGCTGGTTTTTTTAAAAATTAACATGATTTGTCAACCCTCAGTCATATTAGCTAAAGGAAAGAGAGAGAAAAGCCAAATTAATATAATTAGAGATGGGAAGCTGTTAAAACAGATTGTAATTAAATCCAGAAAGTTGTTTGGCATATTTTGATTACAATATTCTGTTTGAAAAATTTAGATGAAGTAGATAAATTCTAAGTGCATAACACCTGCCAAAAAGTAAAAACTACCTCCATAGACATTTTACAAGCAATTGATAGAAGCAGTAACTTGAAGTCTACTTACAAAGAAAAGATCAGGAGCATATGGATTATAACAAACTTTCATGAGAGACCTAATAACTAACACTTGTTACACTGTTCCACCAAATAAAAAGAACACAAATACTACCAAACTCAGTCTACAAAGCTTTTTATAAAATTACTACTCAAAAGAGTTAAAGATACACACACACAAAGAAAGAGAAAAATTAAAATTTAAAAAGCAGTCAAACTACAGATAATCTTATTGAACAAAGGGAAAAAAACCCTCAATAGGAATATTTACAAACTGAATTGAAGAACATATTAAGACAATCAGAACTAAGTTGCAAGCCAATAAATATAATACACTAATAAGATTAAGGGCAGAAATCACACAGACATATCATATGCAGAATAGGTATTTCATAGAGTTTAACACACCTTCACAATAAAAGTCCTGAGGAAACTAGGAATAGATGGAAAATGTCTCAACATAACAAAGGCTATGTATGGGCAACTCAAGGCCAACACTAGACTAAGGAGAGACAACAGAGACTGCTGCTTCTAAAACCTGCAATGAGACCTAGTCGCACATTCTCTATTCTTAACCTAGATAATACTCTAAGTTTCAGCAAGAGCAATAGGTGAAGTGTATAAAAGGGTATAAAATGTATAAAAATGAAGAATAAAACAGTACAGAATCATGTTTTCTGCAAAGAGGAACAACATGATTCTGTACTTAAAAGACCACAAAAACTCTACTAGAAAAATTATGGCTGTGATAAAGGCTTTCCAAAAATTTCAGGATACAGAATCAGTATATAAAAATCAGAAGCTTTTATGTACATCAATAACAAACCTGCAGATACCAAATTATGAAATAGATCATATAAATCCTAAAATCGTCTAGTAATAAACCTAGCCACGCAGATTAAAGACCTCTCTTTAAGGAAACTTTAAGATACTGAAAAGCTAAATTGAAGAAGACATCAGATGATAAAAAGCTCTCTGTGCTCCTGGATTGGCAGAAAAAGAATTGGAAAGATGGTTATACTTCCAAAAGTAATGTACAGATTTGATAGAAATCCCAAGAAAAATTTAATGACATCTTTCTTAAAACTAGAAAAAAAATCCTAAAACTCTTTTGTGAATACAAAATACCCCAGGTAGACAGAACAATTCTAAATAGAAAGAACACAACAATTAGGTGTTACATTTCCTGACCCCAGAGTAGCCTATGGAGACATAAAGACAGAATCAGCATGGAACTGGCATTGAAACAACATGCAGACCAATGGGGGCATAATAGCAGACCCAGATGTTAACATGTACATCTGTAGTCACCAAAAATTTGACTGAGGCATCAAATATATAAACTGGAAGAAGAAAAACACCAACCTTAAATAATTGGTTCTGGCAAGACTGGATACCCATCTGCAGAAGAATAATATCAGATGTGTATTTCTTGGCCTGAACAAAAATCAGTTCAACTTGGATCAAAGACCTTAATTCAAAATTATAACTCTCAACCTTCTAAAACACCTCAGAAGGTAAAAATAGACCAAAAATATCTGAGCAGAACCCAAGTATCACAAGAATTCAGCAATGAGATGACATGAAATTAAAACCTTCCTTACAGCAAAGGTAACTATTAGCAGAAGTGAACTACAGAATGGGGAAATGGTGTTTTCTAGCTATGCTTCAGACAAAAATTTAATAAATGAAGAACTGCAGAAACACTAGAGGTACTTCCACATTCCTCTTTACCACTGTCCTTTTCACAATATGGAGAAATGAAGCAGCCTAGATATTTATCAATAGGGAAATAGATAAGGAAAGTATAGGGTGTGCCCAACAGAATTTTATATACCAGTCATAAAAAAAAAAATGAAACCATGAAAATCTCAGGAAACTCATGGAACTCAGAGACATCCCAATAAGTGACCTAACCCAGGCTCTGAAATCAGATTTGGCAAGTTCGTCCCCACCTGCAGCCCCTAGCATCCACTTATTAAATGTGTATATCTAGGTGGGAGTAAATATTGGCAGAGGCAAAGAATCTAGAAAGGGACCCATGAGAAGGGGAAAGAAGCTTGGAGGTAGGGTAGTGGAAAAAAGCAACAGAACACAGAATATATTAAAGTGGAAGTAGAGATACTTGTAAAATAATAGAACTGGGAAAGAGGAAGCGCAGGAAGATGAGGGGAGCCGAAATAGGGACTCAATTCAAATGAACTGTGTTTGAAAAATGTCACAATAAAGATATTTACTTGGTAAGCTAATAATTGTTTTTTGTTTTTTGTTTTTTGTTTTTTAAAAAAGACAAATTTGTACCAGTCAGGAAGTTCCCCTGTGTGGTAACTCTATCACAAGTCCAAATGGACACCCTTATGAATTATTTACATTCCAAATGTTGTCCCCTTCTCGGAGAACTTGAGAGCTTCTTAAAACAAGCAGTTCATTTATAAACCAGAGTCACAAATGTGAAGTAAAAAACAAATTTATGACCTTGTGTTTATTTAATCATATGCTTAAGTGTTTTACAATAACAAAGTATTCCACCTACAAGAGAAGAGTTTCAATCACTGGAGACTGGTATGGCTGTCCCCTGAGAAGCTCTACCAGCACCTCACTGAGACAGATGCAGATACTTACAGTCAACCATTGTACTGAGCCTGGAGAACCCTATGGAAGAGATAGGGGAAGGACTGAAGTAGCTGAAGGGGATTGCAACCCCAGAGGAAAAACAACAGTATAAACTAACCCAGACCCCTCAAAACTATCATAGTTTAAGCCACCAATCAAAAAGCATACATGTGCTGGTCCATGGCCCCTGCTACATTTTTAGCAAAATGCCTTGTCCAACCTCAGTGGGAGGGGATGTGCTTGGTCCTGTGGAGGCTTGATTCCCCAGAGAAGGGGGATACTAAAGGGGTGAGGTGGGAGTGGATGAGGCAGTGGGAGAGCACCCTCTTAGAGGAGAAGGAGAGGAGGGATAGGGTGAGGAGCTCATGAAGAGGGGACCAGGAAGGGGGACAACATTTGAACTGTCAATAAATAAAAACAATTAATATAAAAATGTGAGAATCAAAAAGAAAAATCAAACACAACTTTCCCTTTTGTTTGGACAGCAATCCAAACAGGCTTCTGCAGGACTGATGTGCTCTTGTAACATGTGGAAAGATCCTGACATGGGTGCTGCCTGGGCACATCCAGGCACCAGTCTTCTAGTTAGGCATCAGAAATGGGACTCACAATATTGGAATACTACTTGATTATAAACATTCCATTTCAATATGCATATCCATCCTCTATAACATAGTGAATTATGCTCAGTGTGATTCTAACATGCTATATACAGACTTACATTCATGTTTCTTGTTAGTCCTCTGTTCTGTTTTAATGACAAGTCTGTTACTTTTCACATGAGTTTGGAACTGTACTTGCTGATATTATTCATTTAAAAACAAAGATGAAGACATGTTGGAAGCCAACTTCCAGGTCAACCTAAGAATTAGGACATGAGACAATAGCATTGAAGTTTTGTTTTATGAAGATGTATTCCTTGTGTGTGAAGTGTATGGGGGTATTTTATATGTGTGTGCACATATATTCTCATGGCAGGGATCTCACCTCCTGAGCAATATCCTTAGCCATTGATGTTTTATTATATGTGATATACTTCTACCATTCATTTGCTATTTTAATTATTTTATTGATTACATTATTTTAATTGTTGATTTTTATGTAGATACCAATGTAGATTAAAATAATTACTATGCATACTTTTTATTTAAACTAACAATATGATAAACACTGACTTAAAATGATGAAATTATAAAGATGCTTTCTCTTTGTCAATCAAAATGAATGTCGCAGATGATTGAAAGGGCAGAGAACAATATACAGGAAGGAGGAAGTGTGGAGAGGAAAGTCAGACATAGGAAATAGGACTGCTTATAATGTCAGTAAGAGTAAGTCTTTGGTGCTGTGTCCTGCACAGCCTCCCAGGATTTGAACCTTAGTGAGGACAAGAAAATGAAGAAAAGACAGACAGAAAGACATATAGAACAATGAAATACTACTCAGCTATTAAAAACAATGACTTCATGAAATTTTTAGGCAAATGGATGGAACTAGAAAATATCATTCTGAGTGAGGTAACCCAGTCACAAAAGAACACACATGGTATGTAATAACTGGTAGGTGGATAATAGCCCCTAAAGTTTAGAATACCCAAAATACAATTCTCAGACCACATGAAGCTCAAAAAGGAAGACCAAAGTGTGGATGTTTCAGTCCTTCTTAGAAGGGGGAACAAAATACTCACAGGAGGAAATATGGAGACAAAGTGTGGAGTAGAGACTGAAGGAAAGGCAATCCAGAGACTGCTCTACCTGGGGATCCATTCCATCTACAGTAACCAAGCCCAGACACTATTGTGGATGCCAAGAAGTGCTTGCTGACAAGAACCTGATATAGCTGTCTCCTGAGAGGCTTTGCCAAAGCCTGACAAATACAGAGGCGGATACTGGCAGCCAACCATTGGACTGAGTGTCTGGTCCCCAATGGAGGAGTTGGAGAAGGGACTGAAGGAGCTGAGTGGGTTTACAGCCACATGGAGGAGCAACAGTGTCAATAGACCAGACCCTCCAGAGCTCCTGAGGACTGGACTACCAACCAGACTACGCATGGAGGGAGCCATGGCTCCAGTCACATATGAAGCAGAGGATGGCCTTGTCCGGCATCAATGAGAAGAGAGGCCCTTGGTTCTGTGAAAGCTTGACACCCTAGTGGAGAGGAATGAGATGACAGGAAGGCAGGAGTGGGTGGGTGGGTGGGGGAACACCTTCACAGAAGGAGGAGGAAGGGTTAGAGGTTTTCGGGGTTGGAGGAACCGGGAAAGGGGATAACATTTGAAATGTAAATAATGAAAATATCCAAAAAAAGAAAAGAAAAGCTAAGTTTGGGTGATCTGGGCTCTCTGCTAGAGAGAAATATCAACACCCCGGATGATCAACCTGTTTTTGTTGTTGTTTTTGGGTTGTTGGGCTGGGTTTTTGTTCGTTTGTTTCTATTTATAGAACTGAGCAAAGTGGCAGAGGTTATTTCACCTAGAAAAGCAATGAGGCCGGGTTTATGGTATATAACTGGATTGAAGACACAGATTTAGCCAATCGCAGTAGGAACAGTCTCTGCAGGGGAGCAGTCTTCGAGCTTTAAATATCCAAAAGGACAAAGATATGATGGAAACTTTCTGCACATATTATCAATACTCATGCTCAGTCCCCCAAGGAAGGCTTTGCTGTGGCAGTGACCCTCAACTCATGTTGGGAGAGAGCTGTGCTTTTCTCCATGGGTCTGAAGCTCCTTGGCACAGTTGTGCCCGTGTCAACAACATGCATTCTCTCAGAACATCGCTTACTCAATGCTTTCTTGATTTCCTACACTTCAGGGTGGGGAGAATCAAGGAACACTAAGAAAAATGCTGCTTCCAAGACTTGCTCAGAGCTTTCAATCGTGCAAGTCTGATGTTTCCTACCAATTTCAGAACCTGCCAATAACATTTTGTTTGTATTTAGAGCGTTTTGTCAACCTGAACAATATGTTTTCCTAAATTTTGGCTGAACTGATTGTTGTTTTTGGAGTCATCTTATTTTGTAACAGAAAATATTATAAGCCAGCCCCCCAAAGTTATCCATCATATTAAAATTACTATTATAGTAAATTGTCAAAGTTAAAGTACTGAATGTCCTACCTTGTTCTGCTAGAAGACCACTTCTAGAGAGGTGTGTTTAAAGAAAAATAAATGATTTCTATTTGTTTAGAAACCAATAGAACCCTGTATTTGTGTGAATAATGTGGTGAAAAACACTAATTAAAACAGTCATTGACCTGGGCATAACGACACAAGCTCATTGCACAGTCCTTGAGAGGGTGAGGAGAAGGATTATAAATTCAAGGTTAACCTAGACTACATAATGAGATCCAGAGTAGGATAGGCACTTGAAACGCCAACAGCAAAAAGGACGTTGATACTGACTTTTTTGTATTAAAAATGATATGCTTACTAATTTATTTTTCTGTTTTAAAACATTTAATTTGCAAAGACTATACATGTTCAAGGTATATACAATGATTATGTATTATTTGCATAAATTGTATAATGATTACAATCAGATTAATCTCCATACCATCACTACCCAGACCTTTTATTACATCCCCAGAAGCCAATTATCTTACACTTAAAGTGTGAAGTTATGATTAACTTGTTTCTCTACTTCAAGCCTGTCCAAATGATAATGAAACATGATCACTTAGCTCTTTACAAAGAACCTGGAACTACTTAACCCAGTTACTTTTCATATTCATATTATACAACTCCAAGAGACTGAAAGTATTGGGCTGTTCAGTGACCAAGAATGCAAATTCCCTTGAAATCAAAAAAATCACCACATGATATATAATAGTTTATCCATTTATTTTACTTCATCCAAAACAACAACAAATTCTTGATTTCCTCAATTTGTATTATATAGCCACAAAAGTCATATCATTTTATGTCAGTGAAAATAAATGATGCTCAAGAGAAGTAAAATTTGAAAGCTGTATTTATTTTGTCAAATTTATTTCCCTAAATAATTTTATATACTCTGCCCAATAATAAAGTTATGCATAACAGGTGGTATCCTATAAATGGTTGTAGCAATTTTAAGTCTCATTGGAACATGATAGCATTAAAATGTAATTTATATCTACTCCTTATTTTTTTATCCATATAAGTTTTTTTTAAAGTTTACATGTAGAATTGTTTACATTTAATTACACACTTCTGATTTTCTCCAAGCTTGAATGAACATTAACTGGACTATACAATATTCTAGACCTTAAAATATACATAGCTAAGCTGACAGAATTAAAAGCAGACTAACTATAACATTCTCAAGCAAGAATGAAATTAAACTAGGAATCAATACCTGGAAAATCAACAAATGTGGGGGGATTAAACATATTCCTAAATAACATATGGCTCAAAAAGTGAGCCTGAAAAAGAATTCTGCCATCATGGGTCTGGAGAGATGTCTCATGAGTGAAACTACTTGTCAAGCAACCTGATGACCTGAACATGGATATCCAGATCAATGTAAAATCCAGACAAAGTAGTACAAGATTCAGAATGTTCATAAGAAAATATGGGAGGTAGAAACAAGAGAATTTCAAGAGAAACTTACAGGCCAGGTAGCCTGGCTCATGTGCTGAAGAAGAGGTCTCTCCTCCAAACAAGTTGTTAAAGAAAAGAAAACACCCCAAGGTCTTCCTTTGAACTTCACCCATGCACCATGGTATACTTGGGCCTGCACTTACACACATGAACAAGCAAACAAACAACCACATACATACATACATACACACACACACACACACACACACACACACACACCACAAAATAAAGTAATGCAATTATAAAAAAGAAAATGATAGTATCGATGAAAGCAAAAGCTGGAATACTGAAAAGTTCTATACAACTGATTAGATTGATTAGATAATTCCATAATTATCCCAAAGAAGCAAAGAAAGAGTTCATAAATGACCAGTATCAGAAAAAAGTAGACACCACTGCTTATTGTTCAGACATTTTAAAGATATCAGAGTACTCTGCACAAAATTGTGTATACAAACTGACCCAATTTCTTCAGATGTATATAATCAATTTCTTGAAAAATATAGTAAGTTTTTCAAAAAAGTCTCACCCAAATCTTCAAGAAATAACTAGTTTCCCAATTCTCTATTATCCTAGCTGAATAAATATTTTAACATCTAAACCACAATTAACCAGGACAAAACAGATCTGAACTTGTGGAATCTTCTTCTCCTTCTCTTTCCCTTTCCCTTTTCCTTCCCATTCCCCTTCTCTTTCCCCTCTTCCTCCTCCTCCTCCTCCTCCTCCTCCTCCTCCTCCTCCTCCTCCTCCTCTTCCTCCTCCTCCTCCTCCTATGCTTCCTCTTCCTCCTCCTCTTCCTGCTACTTCTCCTCTTCCTTCTTTTGGTTTTTGTATTTTGTTTTGCTTTGTTTTCTCTATCTTTTAACTTTTTGTTGGTTCTTTGTGAATTTCATATCATGGACCCAAATCCTGCTCATCTACTGCTCCGCCCATGCCTACCATCCCTTCCCCTGCAACAAAGAAAAAGAATCTCATTGTGGAAACTGGAGCATGTGACAGTGTGTCCCACAATATACCTTTTTGTCTACAGTTCTTTGTAAGTGTTCAATGCAATGAGTCGTTGGTTGGTCTGGTAGGAGGCCTCTGGCTTCTGCTACTCTATCAGTACTAGAACCTCACTGGGACTCCTCTCAGATATCTTGTTGTTGCTCTGTGTGATAGAGATCCTTTAGTTTTGCATCTATAGGACTGGCCCCTTCGTGAACTCCAGCAGTTCATTGATTGGGAAATGTTGAGGTAGGCCAATTCAATGCCCTGATCTGGACCTAAGAGATATCTGAGTTGATCAGCCTGACAACTTTTCTACCCATACCAAAAGGGCCAGTTCTACTCTGCTACTCAGTCAAGATGCAGGATCCCCTCTCCAGAGTGTTGCAGCAGACAAGAAGTTGGGCCAGCTCTCCACTGCTCACACTCTCAAGGCTGCCCTACCTGAAAACCCCACAAAGAGGTCCAGTTAAACCTGGCTGCCCAGGCAAGGTACATGTCCCACGTGGTCAGCTTTGCTGTGCTGCCCAGGTGAGGAATAGGGCTGTCTCGCCAGAGTGCTGGTGAGGGTCACGACCATCTATCCTGCTGCCATGATCCTAGGGCCAGGTCTCCCACTTGCCACAGATGGCAAGGGGCCAGAGGAGAGGTGGAATCCATCTCTCTCTCTCTCTCTCTCTCTCTCTCTCTCTCTCATCCATGCCTTACAGTAGCAAAGCCAGCTGTCTCATGCTCAGATCCTTGGGGCTATCTAACCTGCAACTCTAAAATGTGCAAAATCACTCTCCTGAGCAGCTTGGTTATGGCTATGGCTTAGCTCTCCTGCTCATGCTCCAAGTACCAGCTCTGCCATGAATCATGGGCAAGGGATAGGGCCAGTTTAGCACAGCCCTCAGACATCAACATGGCCCTGGGCAATAGCCCTGACCAGGAATGTCTGCCTGACCCTTGGTAGTAACAGACCCCTGCTGCTACAGGGCCATAGACCCAGATATGGCCTCCAGGGGCAGCACAGGTCAGAACCCCACCATGGTCCCTGATGGCTTCACCAGTTACTCACATCAGGCTATTCCTTGTTCCCTACAAGTCCCCAGTTTACCTCTCTTCATTGCCCACATCCTTCTGTTTCTCCTTCCTTTCCATTTCTCTACTGCTCTTCTTAGTGGCATACAGTGTCACTGAGTGTCTAAGATCATATCAGGAGTATTCTTGGGAGTTCTATTGCACTGGGCAGGGGTTATCTTGGACATGGTCAGCACCAAATACCGAGGTCTGTACAGTGCTGGGCTGGTGTCCATTTCAGGCTAGCTACCTGTCTGGACCCCATGATGCTAACTGGTGGTTGATTGTCTCAGGATTGCTTTTGTCAGGGAGTATTGTGCTACTAATCATTCTGATGTTCACAGGTCAGAATACTGAGTGTATAAACGTAGCCTGTCTCCTCTCTGCCACTTACTGATGTGCTTGTAACACAGGAGCCACGCCTGCAATGCATCTAGAGACAGTTGGGGAGTCTTCTTCTCATTCAAGGATGAAGACATTCTCCATACAGTATCTCAAAAGAGAAACACATTCTATAAGGCTATAACATAATCTGAACAATTTATCAGAGAAGAAAATAGCTAGCTAATATAATTTACAAATAAGATAGGAAATTGTAAAATAATAGCAAGTTACTTCAGCCATATGTAGAAAGAAATATATACTCTGACCAAGTAGGATTTTTCCAGATATGCATAGTTAATTCAATATCTACAAATATAGCTAACCTACATTGTTGCAACACTATCCATGAATTAAGCTGTGTGAGGAGAATTCTGAGGGCTAGTGAGAAAACTCCAAGAAAACAAGACAAGAGGCTTGTGTAAAAGTAATTTTTAGTCTCTAAATATATTCATTGTCTTGGAGTCCTTCTGAGTAAGCTCACTCTTTCTGCCTATTTCTGAACTCTGGTTGACTGATTCAACTCAAATGTTCTGACTCAGACTACTTTCCAAGCTTACTAATTCAAACTGGCTTCTCTCAGCTTCTCACTGAATGACTCTGCTTAGCTTCAAACTAACTCTGGCAATTTGTTCTAATCTTCTGGCTCCTTCTTACTCTCTGATTTCTACTGCCTCTGCTGACCTTCACTGAACTGCCCAAACTCACAAACAAACCCAACTGTACTGTAGTGCCCTCATTAAAGTGCACTCACTACACTGAATTCACTTCACTGACTCCCAACTGACTTAACTCCCAACTCACTGAAGAACTGACTGACCAACTGACTCACTCTTTCTCCCTACACTGTTCTTAAATAGCTTCTTTCCTGTGCTGTTCTTCCAAAAGTTGGGCATATTCTATCTCTGACTCATTCTGTCAAGTCTTTCTCTGATTCATTACCTCATCTGCCCCTCAATTAGATGTCACTTTCAAACATGGTTGTTTCTTTCTATAAACTAATTTTTACCTTAAAAATATCTGTATTCCAGCCAGAGAGATTAAAAGTATGTGGCATATCTCCATTTCAGCCAGATTAAACAGACCTAGGTTTCAGATGTAATCCCTTGACAAAGAAGCCTCTACAGTCTGGTGGCTGCTGTTTCTCCCAAATAGAAGATTGTTCTTGGAATGTGTTTTTGTGCTCCTCCCAGTTGTAGTAAAAGAGTAGGTTTACATCAGATTTCCCATCATCTTACTATTATTCAGATGATGTTTCCAACCATGCTTGCCCTTGCAGCATTATACAGCTTAATTTCATGTAATCATACCTTGCCCTAGTGGCTGTATACACCTTGAAGTCATGTGAACTTTGCTCATTGACACAGTCTAACCCTAAGAATAAAAATTTTCTGATGTTCTGAATATAGTTGGTGTGATGGTTTATATATGCTTGGCCTAGGGAGTGGCACTATTTGCAGGTATGGCCTTTTTGGACTAGGTGGGGCCTTGTTGGAATAGGTGTGTCATTGTGGGCATGGGCTTTAATACCCTAGTCCTAGCTGCCTGGAAGTCAGTATTCTCTTAGCAACCTCTAAACAAAGATGTAGAACTCTATGCTCCTTCTGTACTATGCCTGCCTGGATCCGGCCATGCACCCACCATGATAATAATAGATTGAACCTCTGTACCTGTATGTCAGCCCCTATTAAATGTTTTTTACATATATATACATGAGTTGCCTTGGCCATGGTGTCTGTTCACAGCACTAAAACCCTAACTAAGAGAGTTGGCTAGTGCATGAGACTTTAGTCTGTCTCATTTTTAGGTTCTAATCTCCTATCTTTATGTCACCAATTAGAGTGGTAATACTACATAAGCAAGTTAAACAAAACAAAACAAATCACATGAGCTTATCAGAGGATGCAAAAATGAATTAAATACCTCTGAACAGGAACTTATCACATAAACTTTAAGCCATATAGAAGTTGAAGATAATTTCTTCAATGTGATAAGGAAGGGATTTCTTTAAAAAAGCATTGTTAAATTTTTTTTAGTTTAAGCTTGGTTTTTCCCTAAGGTCATAGATGAAAGTATTAACAGATTTATTTCAGATCACTGTACATAATGTAACCTTTATTTGAAATACTTGGTACCAGGGAACATTAATTTTAGATTTATTTTGATTTTGGATTTAGATTTCAATTTGGATTTAGATGTGCATATACATCACAAGATATGTTAAAGAAAGAATTCAAGTCTAAACAAAAAACTCATTTTTGTCTTGCATATTCCTTATATGAAACAAAAGAAAAATATTTCACACAATACTCTTAGCATCCCTGCATGTTGACTGAAGCTACTACATAAGGCTAAATATTAAAATTCCCAAGTAGTAACGGTCCTCAAAATTCTATAATTTGGAAACCTTTAGATTTTGAATTTTCAGATGACAAACAATCTACAGTAATTTGTGATATGTGATTTTTGCTGACCAATGCTCATATTAGTTTGTGAAACATGGTTCTGATATTTTGAATTTCATGGAACATGTTATTATGACTCTCAAATGGTTTCATAAAATACAATGAATTTTTCCCTCTGATTCATTGGTATGCTTCCAATAATAAAAGTTTTCAAGTAATCTCAAATAAAAACTCCTGAAATTCATAACTTGAGTTTTTGTGAGTTATAATTAATTCACGATACTTTATCTAATATTCACCACTCTCCATTACAAATGAAAATATGCAACTTTTCAATGTCAGGGACTGCCATAAGTAATTGACCCAAAAAAGAAATATTTGATAAGATTATGATGTGAAAAACTTGACTTTTCCTAAAGTCACCACGTTTCTTCTTGCATTTTCAAGTTGGTTATCACTTGTAATTCATTTGAAATTTAGTAAAATATACTTTTTGTTTCCCACCACACACACTTTAATTAACATGGAACATGCATGCATACCATTGGATCACAAAGAATGTTTAATAGACAACATTTAACTTCCCTACTTAAAAGAGTCAATGTCATGAGAAATGAAAGCCAGGCTTAGCCAGCAGGGCAAGATAAGGGTGGAGGGGGCAAAAGTGATGCTTACCATAGGATGGACCAAAGTTTCCTTTCTCCCCAGCTAAAGATGTTCTTGCCAGTCTCTTAGCTACTGCCTGTCATTGCAGTTGGGTTTTAATACCCTAGCTCAGCAGACAGCAATAAACTTTAGAGAGCTTAGACTCAATTCTATTTCCCTCACTTAGATAATTGACTGGCAAATAGTTACTTCTCTGTATTTTGTGGTTTGTTTTTCTTTTCCCTGTGAATTAGAATAGTATATTAGAACCACAAATGGCAAACTAACAGCTTATTACTTTATACATGGTGCCAAGTGTATAGCTATACCACTTTGTGCTCCTGACAGGTCATATACTTCCAGCCAGCTACCCAAGAACTCTGGATTCTCGAATGGAAGACACAAACATAGACACAGACACAGACACACACGCATGTACACACACACACACACACACACAGAGAGAGAGAGAGAGAGAGAGAGAGAGAGAGAGAGAGAGAGTTAATTTTAAAATGCCTTGGCAAGTTCAAAGGCTGGGCACTCCTAAACCTTCCTCTGGTTCCCTAGGCCCAATCAGGAAAGTGGACAGTGTCCACCCACCTGATTTCTTACATGGCTGGTTGGCTTTCTCTCCTGCACTTCTCATGTCCCATCTTTCTCCCCCGTGTCATGGAAATTCTGTTTCCTTTTTCCTGCGCAAATATAAAGGTCTTGCCCTGTCTCTCTTTGCCCAACCATCATCAGCTATTTATTGATCAATCAAAAACCAATTGGGGACAAGGACCTTCAGCATTCGGACATGCAGATTTCCAATTAAATCAAAGCATTCGAACCAACCCCCAACACCATGTACTAGAAAAATCTACATTATCTTCTACCAAGTCTTTTGAACAAGGTCAAAATGCCCTCATTCTATAGCCTCACTGTACGATGTGTGACTTTGCTTAACATGAAATTTTTGCAGATTACCATTTATTGTCCATGACTGTTAGATACAAGTCTATTTCTTTTCATTAGCCTATATATCCAGAACCCACAAATTTTCCTAAGAGAAAATAGTTTTTTGTGAATAAATAAAATTAAATTGGAATAATGAATGGAAGGAGGGAGATAAGGGGAAGAGAAAATATAAATTTCATGAAAACTGTTTCTGTTGATGACAGAGTTTTATGGATGATGACATTTTATTGTGTAAGTTATCCTATTGATATAGCCAATAAAGAATTTTAAGCAAGTACAACATGGTCTAGAACACAATGCCAAAACAACACCAAAGAGCAGGGTCTGGAATCAAGGATAAAGGGATACCCTAAGAAATAGGATAAAGGCAAAAATCAATGACAGTATGCTAAAACTAGCTAGCTAGCATTTAGAGGGTAAATGCATAAAGACTTGAAAACAGCACTAACAATTAGAAGCCATAAGTTTTAGTGTTATAAGTCATAATGGGACTAGAGATATATTGATATAATAAAAATAGAAACTTACTAGCATGTAAAAAGTGTTATATGTTCCTAGGTACAACCTGCAACAGATCAGACTACAGAGAGACTTTGACATTATGAAAAGTATCATCATGATAGAAAATGGGATGCCATGAAACACATTTATTGTGGTGAATCATACAGAGGGCTAAAAAAACTTTGTTAGGAAAAAATGAGGCAGGATGAAGAAAGCTCCAGGATGCCTGCGGGGGGCACTATGAGTACAGTAACTTCTCTGTCAGCCTATATATCCTTACTTCTCAATGAGAGAAGAAAAAAGGCATAGGTGGAGTTTCAAATAAAGAAGCTCAAACACAAACTGAAACATCTGTACATTTAATTTTAAGCAGATGGTGATAAATTAAACCAGAATTTAATACCAGTAAATGAAAACATTATATTTTCCAAGCGCATAGTTCTAAAGTAAATATTTAGAAATTCTACAAACTGCGTGCTATATTTAAATAATTTCATTGAAAAATTAATTTATATTTGCCTATAAGGCTTGATATTTTATTTTATTTTTCAAAAATAATCTTGACTATAATAATATAAAATCAAATGAGTTTAATACATAACACTTAAAATATTATGTCTCTTAGTATCGTTTTTTATTTCTCTACTGTTGCAGGTGTGTTAAGCATGCTTGAGAAATTTAAAATATAGACCTTCTGTGCTTTTAATTTGCTTCCTGTCTCCAAATTAGTTTGATTTGAAGAAAAATGTAGTAGATAAATAGACAGAAAGATAGATATCCATATATGATCAAATATATTGTGTATCCAAACTAAAAATTCTTGATATATTTTAATTTACTAAATGCATTGTTATTTGAATTTATTAAATTTCAACAATCACACAAGAATAGATTTAAATGGTTTTATTGCTTTGTTTTTCTTGCCTATCATTTACATTCAAACAAACACCAAATTTGTTTTTCTTCTTAAGGGTAGAAACTGTTTTCTAACTCTGATTAAGCTTCATTTTTTATTCCTTAGACAAACCTTAAATTCAGACATGTGCTGAAACAGACTATACCCTATACTTGGTTTTCTATTGTTTTGTTCTGTTATGGGCAAGCCATTGCTAATCTTCCTCTTGCTATAATTTAGCATTTGAACTCTGAACAGCAATTCTGTAATGGTATCCTAGAATGAGTAATAAGCTATATTGTCATCATCTTGTAGTAATTTTGAAGTGGAAAGTTTTGGTTTCTTTGGAGACTCAGTTGTGTCATGTGATATTTTTCTGGAAACAGTTTTATAAGAGGATGTTTTTGCTGAAGCAGACATGTGAGAGGATGTTTTGCTAAGAAAAGACATTGTATTTTTCTAGAGGCAGATGGAAAAGGGGCATCTGATGTTAAGCAATAGTGGATGTTTGAGAGAACATGTGATGTTTGGAAAAGGTGTAAATATAGCTCAATAGCGAGTGAACAATGCTGGATGGTATTGATATGCCTTGCTATTCTTTGTTGGTCATCACATGTCATGAATTCATAGAAAGAAATGCATCAAAATACTCCTGGTATTATTCTGAAAGCTTCTTGCCACTTCTTCAGATTCAGGCCAAATGGCAGAGCCTTGTGGTTTCTTCTGGATTAAGTGGATTGAGCTGCTGCTGCTGCTGATTCATGTGAACTGAGTTACTGATATCCTGACAACACAGATTGGAACTGCTCCAAAGAAATGTTACTAAACAGGTCCACATCCTCCTTTGCTCTATTAACCTTTCCTTCTCACTACCTCTGGTGGGTGGTGGGATAGAAGGGAGGTTAAAGCATTAAAGAATCATTATGGAAAGTTGGTTTTAAAAAAATCTAAGCATACATAATTTGGAAGTGTTTATATGAAAAGACACAATAATTAAAATATGTGTGCAATCATGTTAAGAATGAGGCTAGAATGTTGTAAAGAAACCCAAGCAGCAACTACCACATGCAGTTAACACCACCAAGAGTGCAGTGCAGTGACAGCCTAGACAATTTGGTGTGACTGAGAGGCTGGAGGCTTGGAAGTTCCAACTAAGGAAAGCCATGGCATCTGGTCATGTTTAACTAGATATACTCATACTATCTTAAGATGTCCTTCATGCATGGAATGGAAATGGCATGTTATAATCTCCACAGTGTTCATAAAACTACACTAACCTCTTTTCCTAAATCATTCTGGGTCTGAATCAAGGCCAGTATCTATTTTCCATTCTTAAGCTGGATAAAGTATATGGCTGCCTGGACAAGGTGAAAGTACAGACCTTTTGCTGAAAGAATTCTAAGGCACAACAACTTTTTCTTGGTTTCTCCTGGGTTTTGGAAGTTGCCCTTAAGTTGTGGACACAATGTCATGAGGCCTATGACACATGACAGGAATTATTGCACAAGTAAATTGTTAACAGCAGTCAAGGACTTAGCCATCAGCCTGTGTCAATTGCCAGACATTCCAGTACTGGTTTCCAGGCTCTGAACCTCCCCACTGAGGCCCCACACAGTAAGGAGCAAAGGTGAACTATCATTGTTGTGCTTTGATTGGATTTTTGACAGCATGATTTGTGAGCATAATGAAAATTTGCTTATGCTACTAAATTTTACAACTGTAATAACTGGTTCAGCTAGTGAGGTTGCATATTCAATGTCATGTCATAAGCTCATAAAAATATGTGTTTGTTCTTCTTTTTGTATGCTACCTTAGGTATTTCCCCCCTGATTTTCCAAGAATATTCTGAGGACTATGTTTTCAAGTATAAAATATATGTTGAAGTCACATGAAAAAATAGACACGTGATTATGTTATTCACATAGCAAATTCCAGGACATAATGATTCAAATGGTACCATACTGGGCATGTGATATTTTCTAAACAATAAAATAAACATTTCATAAAAGACCTAGTACTATGTGGAGATAGCTATTTCAAATAATTTTTCAATGTATATTTCTTGTTTCATAAAAATAGTGACAATTTTACAAGACTAACCACTATTTGAACTTCCTATTACTTAGGCTTCAGGGCTCTAACAGTAAAATAGACAAAAAATTAAGCAGCTAGGAAATTTACTGTAACACACAGTTGATAATGTCAGACAATTGAATTTCAAGTTCAATAACTATCAAGCAGAACACTGTGTATGAAGTTTGAATACTAAGAGTATGTACTGTCCTGAGAATACCTGACACATATGTTTTCCCAGTAGATTGACATAGATCATAGATCTAATGAGAGGAACCAATGGTTTTGTGGCACAACAAAAACCACAGAGGTGAAAACAAAATTTGAAATATTTCACTAAGTATGTGTAGCAGGCATTTGGTTTCAGTACATTTTGAATGAAAAATGTGTCATTAATCGAGCAAATCTTATCTACCTTGGTTATTCTTGCTGAGCTGTGGAGAAAATAAATTCTCTCAGAAAAATATGACAGGACCCCAAACTCTCTCATTTCATGAGCATCTCTAAAGTTTCTGTTGTCACCAGCACTTGCTCCATTTGTTGAAGAACACAGAGGTGACAAATTGTAAGGATGATAGATAGATGGATAGATAGATAGATAGATAGATGATAGATAGATAGATAGATAGATAGACAGATTATCTATCGAATACACCATATATCATCTACCTATCATCCATCTGCCATTCACCATTTTATGATTCCTGCAAAATACATTTGAGGTGGATGGAAGTAAGCAATCATGAATACTTGAAATTTATCAATATCATCAAAGATAAATAATATGATACCAGTTAAAAGAGCTATTTCTCTTCAGCCATTCTAGAGCTTTGTATGGAATCTAGATTCCAGGACACATAAAGAGATGATGACGTTAGGTACTGATGGGGAAGAGGTGTTACTGGTAAATGTCCAGGGCTTCCCTTTTAGCTCCTGTTCAGCCAATAAAGTACAATATTTAATTTCCTGAATGTGAAATTTAAAGAGGATCTATAAGTATTCATCTCACTATACCAAAACTTTTGTTGAACCTATCCAGTCAAATTGTTCTTGAAAAAAATGAAACTGTGGGATACAGACGTCGTAGGAAATATTCAAGTCAAATAGCACTTTAATGAATTGAATGCTGGGGTGTAATATACAAACAGTCCTGATATAGTGGATGATGGCTTTATGACACACACAGGGCTTTTCTTTTGGCACAACAAAGAAAGCATTACACGGTTAAATTGGAATTAAACATTTATTTATATTGTTTGGCTAGCTTAGGAATTTGATATAGATCTTGGAAATATTTCTGCTAGCTGGCTATAATAAAGAAGATAATTTGAAGCTATTTAATTATATTAATTGATTACATGTCAACAGTGAAAAATTATTGATCTCTTCTGTGAATGTCCTAACATTGGGTGTTATGTGTTGAATATTGGACCTCTGTATTAAAGTTCACTAGGGAAACAAAAGCAATAGAATAAATATATATGTATATTAGGTAGATTGTATATAATATATTTATTAACTTGGCTTACATGATACAGTCTGCGTAGTCCAACAATGGCTATCCTCACACTGGTGAAGGTAAGAACCTGACATCTGCTCAGCCCATGGAGCTGAAGACATCTGTAGTCCCAGTCTAGTGTTGAAGATATGGAGGATTTCTGGAGTGCCACTAATCTTCAATCCATATTCTAAATCCTAGGAATCGTTCTTCCACATCACCAGAGAATCACAACAACAGTATAGGTAGTGGCAGGGGAAGAAACAAAATAGATGAACGTATAGATAATACATGAAGGCAAGCTGGCAAAAAAACAAAAGCCTTTCCTGTAGTCCTCCCTTATAACTGGACTGTCTCAGGAAAGTGTCTCTCATATTCAGGGTGGGTCCTTACAAGCATGCTTAAAAGGTCAATCTAATCTGGGCAGTCCTTCACATGTATGCTCACAATCTTTTTCTATGGCTGATTCTACATCCTGTCAAGTATATAATGAATAATAACCTTCATAGTTTCTAGGAAGTGCTGCTAGATTAGGGGTTTGTGGAAACTACAGGAAGCAGGTTGTCTCTTCATAAAGACTCAGTGGGGTCACGTTTTCAAAGATAACTCTCTTCTTCCTGAGGAAACCTCCTCCTCTTTCAAATTCCCCTGTTACCATAATATGATGTTCTGCCCAAAAGCTAGAGGCCATGGACAGTGAAATGAAGGATCCCAAACTGGGAGCTGAATAAACACTTCAACTTGTAAGCTGTTTGTTTACTCAGATACTATGGTCATTGGAGTTCAAAAATAGTTAAAACAACAAGTATTTCCAATAAGCACATTGATTCCATAAAATGGTAAATATAATAAACTTATGAACCTCAACACAATCTTATAACATTAAAATGTGTGTGTGTGTGTGTGTGTGTATGTATGTATGTACGTGTGTGTGTCTGTGCACGCACACATGTCAGATCCATTGTAATTGAAGTTACAAATGGTTGTGATCTGTCATGTGGGTGCTGGGAATCAAATTTGAATCCTCTAGAAGAGCAGCCAATGCCTTTCATGACTGAACCATTCCTCCAATCCCAAATTTTACAAATTTAATAATCACCAAAGAAAAGATAAAATCCTATTCTCTTCAAACAACAACAGTCTCAACAAAAATATTCTAACTTGGAAATGCTTCCATATCTGGGTTCTTTCTTTTGAGTTAAAAATTAAATTAAGTGGTTCAAAGTTATAGGTAAACATTTTTTAAAAGAAAATATAAGTTATGTATGTTTTATGCTGATAAAAGAAAAGTAAAGAAAGAAAAAAAGTAAAACATTTATGGCAGCACCATAAGTTTAGTCATGCTACATATAGCTTTAAAACACGCCCTTTCCCCTGAAATTTCACTTAAATTTAGGAGTTAACCTAGAAATGCTTTCTGTATTACATATATTTTTTTTATTTTCCCAAGGAAAAAAATAGTGAGCATCAAGATTCTATCACATAAGCTAAAGACAAATGACTGAAAATTTCCAGGAGGTTATATTTTCAGTATTTAATTTTGTGATCTATTTAAAACCACAAAAGAGGAATAAGAGTCAACACTTAAGCTAATCTGCTTTCTGCAACATATTTGCCCAAGAAGACTATTAAGAGTCAGTTAGAATGAGCTTGATAGCTCCTAAATTTGCAATAATTGTAACTAGCATGAGAATTTGTAATTTACAGACAAGTTTTCAGATGCTGTTATTATACATATCTTGAATACAATTATTTGAAATATTTCTTAGATATTAAAGGATAGGAAAAGAATATTTTAATAGTTTATCATGAGATACTAAACTGATTATCACCTTTAATGATAAAATTCTAATTAAGGTTCTCACGTTGGTACTCACAAAGAAGGGAATTGTAACCATTTTTATTAATTTACTCTCTCATATATTACATTTCAACCACAGTTGCTTCCCGCCCCCATCTGTGATTCCAGTCCCTTCCCCACCACATCCTCCCTCCCTCCCTTCTCCTTCTCTCTTTCCCTTCAGAAACTATCAGGCCTCCCAGGGATATCAACCAAACATGGCATATCAAGTTGCAAGAAGATTAGGCATGTCCCCTCATAGTGAAGGTGGACAAGATAACCAATTAGGAGGACAAGGGTCCCCAAAGAAGTTTAAAACATCAGAAACAATTCATGCACTCTTTGTCAGAAGTCCCAAAGCACCAAGCTCACAACTATAACACATATTCAGAGGGTCTACATTAGACCTAGGTTGGATTCCTGATTATCTATTCATTCTCAAGTGAACCCCTATGTGTCCAGGTTTATAGATTCTATTGATTTTCTTGTGGTGTCCTTGACCACTATGCCTCCTACAATCCTTCCTCCCTCTCTTACTAAAGATTCCCTGAACTTTGGCTAAAGATGGCTGTGGGTTTCAGTATCTATTTCTTTCAGTTGTTAGATGAAGCCTCTCTGGTGATAGTTGGGTTATGCACAAATCTATGAGAATAATAGAGTATCACTAGGCATTATTTCATTGACATTTTTTCCAGTTTGGTATGATCTTAAGTTCTGGTCCATTTGGCCTCTGGTTCTGGTCCTCCAGGCGGTGTCAGGAGTGGACTTTATCGGTGGCATGGGTCTCAAGCTGGACCCATCATTGGTTAGCCACTCCCACAATTTCTGTACCACCTTTACCCCAGCACATCATGCTACAAATTGTAGATCACAGGTTTTGCAGCTGGATTTGTTTTCCATTTGCTCCACTGGAAACCTTGCCAGGTTATAAAAGATGACTGGCTGAAGCTCTGTAACCCCTATTACCAGGAGTCTTAGTAAGGTTACCCTAATAAATTCCTGGAAGTTTCCATAGCACTATGTTGTGGATTTGGTTTAATGCTTGCATTATGTTATTTGAGTTTCCAAAATTTTATAAGAATCCCATATGTCCCTGTCCCCAGCTGGCTCTTATTGGTCAATACAGTTGCTGATGGCCAATGGCTGAGCAGGAAATCAGAGGCAGGACTTTACAATTTACCATCAATGGGACCAAGAAAGAAGACTTGCCATTGCTGGGAGAGGAGGAAGATCCAAGCTTGAGAGCTGCAGAAGGGAAAGCAAACAATCATGCAAGATCTGGGGAAGAGAAGCCACACCCCTCCAATTGAATCTAGGAAAGCAAAGATGAAATATAGATTTTAGTTAAGTAGTAATTCAGGAGGATTGAAGGAGAGGCATTAGTAACATGGAAGTTTGGGAGTGGTTCAACCATTGAGCAGATTAAGGCATATTAAATATAAGGCTGTGTGTGTGTGTGTGTGTATGTGTGTGTGGCTGTGTGTCTGTGTGTGTTCCAGTCAAGAATCCCGAGCAGAGTGATGGGTACAAGAAGTGTGCAAGCCACGACTAGGGAGATTAGAGCAGAGTAATAAACTACAGCAACACACTAGATTTCTACATTTCTCTCAAATTACCCCCCCCAATTCCAGTTCTCCCTTCCAGTATTCATTCCCTTCATCCTCTCCCCTACCTATTTTTTGCTGTTCCCATCCCTATATACTCACAATCTACCACCAATATCTATTCTATTTAATGTTCCTAAGGAAAACAGTGAGTCTACCCTTGGGCATTCATAGCTTCTTAACCTCATTGGACCTATGAATTGTTGTATGATTATACTTTACTTTATAGTTAATATCTACTTATAAGAGAGTACATACCATATTTTTTTCTGAGTCTGAGTTACCTCACCCAGGATGAGTTTTTTTTCTAGTTCCAATCATTTGCCTTCAAATTTCATGGTGTCACAGTTTTAAACTGCTAAGTAATTTTCTATGTGTAAACATACCACAGAATTTTCTTCATGCATTCCTCAGTGAGGGATATTTGGGCTGCTTCCAGTTTCTGGCTATTATGAATAAGACTGCTATGACCATAGTTGAACACATGTTCTTATGGTAAAGTAGAGCATCTTTTCGGTATATACCCAGTAAGTATAGCTGGGTCTTGAGGTAGATTGATTTCCAAATTTCTGAGAAACCCCCATATTGATTTCCAAAGTGGCTATACAAGTTCTCACTCCCACCAACAATATAGGTAGTATGGATTTTTTTGTTTTCCCAAATAAAGTTGAGTATTTTCATTCAAGATTTGTGCAGAATTGTGTTGGAATTTTGATGCAGATTGCATTGACTCTGTACATTGTTTTTGGAAAGATTCCATTTTTGCTATATTAATCTTACTGATACTTATATATGGAAGATCTTTCCATCTTTTGATATTTTCTTTAATTTCTTTCATCAAGGACTTGAACTTCTTGTCATACAGATCTTTTACTTGTTTGGTTAGAGCTACCTCAAAATATTTTGTATTATTTATGGCTACTGTGATGGGTGCTATGTCCCTGATTTCTTTCTCAGTCCAGTTGTCATTTGTTTTTAGGAAGGTTACTATTTTTTTTAAGTTAATCTTGTATCCAGATACTGCACTGAAAATGTTTACCAGCTAAATGAGTTACCTGGAAGAATTTTTGAGGTCACATGTATAGACTATCATACCATTTTCAAATAGCTGTATTTTAATTTCTTCCTTTCAAATTTGTAGCCCCTTGATCTCCTTCAGTAGTCTTATTGCTGTAGCTAGCTTTTGAACAGACATTGAGAGAGAGGACATCTTTGTCATGTTCCTGATTTTAGTGAAATTACTTTGATTTTCTCCCCATTTAGTTTGATGTTTACTATAGGCTTTATGTAAATTGTCCTTATTACTATTAGGGATGCCCCTTGTATTCATGATGTCTTCAAACCTTATATTATGAAAGGTTGTTGAATTTTATCAAAGTCTGTTTTAGCAACTAATGAGATGAACATGTGGTTTTATTCATCCAATTTGTTTATATTGTGGATTACAATAATTTTCATATATTGAAACATCTCTGCATCTATAAGATGAAACCTACTTGATCATGGTGGATGATGTTTATGATGTGTTCTTAAATTTCATATGGTCTTTAAATTAGAGAAATCTCTTAAATACTAGAAATATGTTGCATTAATAATTTAGACAAATGGAAGTACATACTGTGTAGATCACCCTGAACACACAGAGTGACTGGAGTGTTTATGTAACTCACAAGAAGTACAAAACAATAATGAAATGTTTTATTTTCTGCTAATAAAAGTTCCAAAAGATAAAAGATGAAATTGTCAAATAATTAAAATAGATTTTATGATAATAAAAGGAATGTTGACTTTTAAATATAAATGCCCTTCTGAGTAGAGGCAAGTCAAATAAAATTATCAACCCAAAGTCACATGAGCATACTACTTTAATAGTAAAAAGAGCTTTCTAAAATGGCCCAAGAGGAAAAATTCCATATATGTATGTATATATATATATATATATATATATACACATATATATTCCTTTCAATAATGTAAGAGTCAGAGGATGAGGGAACAGTGCTGCAAAAGTTGGTGTTGCTAGAATTTAGAGTCACCTAGGAAGTAGAACTCTGGGCATGCTCTAAGGGGTTGCTATTATTTTGTTAAGTGATGTGGATAGACTGATCTTTATTGTGGGTGGCATGATTCCTTGGATAGGGTATCCTGAAGTATGTAAATGGAACTGAGCAGCAGAAAGCATCCATTGCTATCTGTTCCTGACTGTAGATGTGATCTCACCAGCTGCTTCTGTGGATATGATGTCACCAGCTACTTTAAGCTTCTGTTACCTTGACTTTTTGGCATGATGGACTTGTGACATTGACCTGTGATGCAAAGTAAATGATTTCTTCTTTAAGTGGCTTTTGCCAAGATATTTCATCACACCAATAGGAAAAAAATTAAGTTACTTTAAAATCCAACATTTAACTAAAGATTAATTATATAGTTTATAGAGAATATTGATATTTCAGATAAGCAAAGAACTTGAAAACTCATAAATATTTTCCTCTGTCAATTGCTTAGAGATACAGCAATATGAGGGAAGAAGTCAAGAAAGATGAAGATACACACTCTACCAAGTAGGATCTGGAAGCCAAATGACCAGATTTCTTCACAGTAGTTGACAACAACTAAACTTAGTAGGAAGAATCATCCCAGGTAAGAAAGAAAAGAGGAGAAAGCTGATAGGGATGATACTAAAGATTCCACAAAATGGGCAAGATGTTGTAGATGTTTAAATATGTCTAATTGCTTTTATTAGAACACTGCTAGACTATCCAGTGTATCTCACACATATTCACTCAATAAGCTGTTGGAAGTAGTTGCTTTTATTCATTATTGCACTGTTTACAAAGGTTGTATTGCTACTTCTCATACCTCTGCTATTGTCTATATTTGATAAATCCTAAATTTATTTGAATAGATACAGAAATTCTAGATACCCAGATGTATCCCTGAACATTAAGATCTATATTCTAGATCTATATAATGGATTTCTAATTTGAAACTGAGTAGGAGTGAAACTCAACCTCTTTGTAAGTAAATTTAGAAGTCACTTATTTTTATTCTTCTCTGCTGACTGGGAGAAGAAATATTAAAATGATTGCAGTCTAAGAAGTAGTAGAGATTTAAACTTATCTGGTCAATTGATGCTTTCTTCTCAACAACATTCATTACTAGCTTAAGAATTTCAGTGAAGAGGGAACTGACCCTGTACCACAGGACTTCACACCCAAAAAGCACCAGGAGGGAGAGAGAGCCTTGCAGGAGTGTGTACAAGCCTGTGAGCAGAAGTAAGACAAGAACTTCTGCTCAGAGGGACCCTCCCGAGACCCTCAGGACAAAGGGACCAAGGAGCAGCCTGGGACAGGAGCCTTCCTGTTTCCACCTGCAGCCAGAGAGCTGATTCTATGCCACAGGGCTCCATACCCAAATAGTTCCAGGAGAGAGCAGGTCTCTCAGGAGTGCCAACACACCTTCCAGCTCAGGCAAGAACACCACTTCTGTTCAAATTCAAGGTCTAAGAGAGACCCTAGCAGAACAATTAGGACACAGAAACAAAGGAACAGCTGGGGACAAGATCTTTCTGATTTTTCTCTGCACCCCAGAGCTGAACCTGTACCATAACTCTCCAAACCCAAATTCCTCTCAGAGAGAGTTGGTCTCCCAGGAGTACTGACACAGAGGCTTGCAGGAAAGAAAAGCCACAGTCAGAGACAGAAAGACCAGCTAACACCAGAGCTAAACAGATGGTGAAAGGCAAGGGCAAGAACATAAGGAACAGAAACCAAGGCTACTTGGAAACATCAGAACACAGTTCTCCCACCATAGCGAGCTCTGAATACCCCAACAACACCAGAAAAGCAAGTCTGAGATTTAAAAATCACATCTCATGAGAATGATAGAAGTCTTTATGAAGGACATAAATAACTCATACTGACCCTAAGAAAACACAAATACCAGCCCAGGTTACTATACCCAGCAAAAATCTCAATTACCATAGATAGATAAAGTACAATATTCCATGACAAAACCAAATTTACACTATCTTTCCACAAATCCAACCTGACAAAGGATAATAGATGGAAAACGCCAACACAAGTAGAGAAACTACACCCTAGAAAAGGCAAAAAAGTATCTTCTTTCAACAAACCAAAAGAAGATAGCCACATAAACATAAAAACAAAATAGAAAAACACAGGAAGCAACAACCACTATTCCTTAATATCTCTTAACATCAGTAGATTCAATTATCCAATAAAAAGACATAGACTAACAGACTAGGTAAGTAAACAGGACCCAGCATTTTGCTGCATACAGGAAACACACCTCAGTGTCAAAGACAAACACTACCTCAGAGTAAAGGACTGGAAAAAAATTTTCCAAACAAATGGTCCCAAGAAACAAGCTGGAGTAGGAATTCTAATACCAGATCAAATTGACTTTCATCCAAAAGTCATCAAAAAGGATAAGAAAGAATACTTCATACTCATCAAAGGAAAAATCTACAAAGAAGAACTCTCAATTCTGAACATCTATGCTCCAAATGCAAGGGCACCCACATTCAAAAAAGAAAAAAAAACTTTACTAAAGTTCAAAGCACACATTCCACCTCACACAATAATAGTAGGAGACTTCAACACCCCACTCTCATCAATGGGGAGATCTTGGTAACACAAACTAAACAGAGACACAGTGAAACTAACAGAAGTTATAGACCAAATGGATTTAACAGATATCTATAGAACATTTTACCCTAAATCAAATAATATACCTTCTTCTCAGCACCCCATGGTAACCTTCTCCAAAACTGACCATATAATCAGTCACAAAACAGACCTCCTCAACACATATAAGAAGATTGAGATAATCCCATGCCTTCTCTCAGATCATTAAAGATTAAGGATGATCTTCAATAGCAACAAAAACAACAGAAAGCCCACATTTACATGGTAGCTGAACAACACTCTGCTAAGTGATAACTTGGTCAAGGAAGAAAGAAAGAAAGAAATTAAAGACATTATAGAATTTAATGAAAATGAAAGTAAATCATACCCAAACTTATGGGACACAATGAAAGCAGTGTTAAGAGGAAAACTCATAGCTCTTAGTGCCTCTAAAAAGAAACTGGAGAGGGCATACACTAGAAGCTTAACAGCACACCTAAAAGCCATAGAACAAAAAGAAGCTAATACATGCAAGAGGAATAGACCACAGGAAATAATCAAACTCAGGGCTGAAATCAACCAGGTAGAAACAAAAGAACAATACAAAGAATCAACAAAACCAGGATCTGGTTCTTTGAGAAAATGAACAAGATAGATAAACTCTAACCTAGACTAAGCAGAGGGCACAGAGACATTATCCAACTTAACAAAATCAGAAATGAAAAGATATAACAACAGAAACTGAAGAAATTCAAAAAAATCATCAGATCCTACTACAAAAGCCTATACTCAAAAAATTGGAAAATCTGGATCAAATGGACAATTTTCTAGACAGATACCAAATACCGAAGTTAAGTCAGGATCAGATAAAACATCTAAACAGTCTCATAACTTCTAAATAAATAGAAGCAGTCATTAAATTATCCCAACCAAGAAAATCCCAGGACTAGATGGGTTTAGTACAGAATTCTGTAAGACCGTCAAAGAAGACCTAATGTTAATACTCTTCAAACTATTCCACAAAACATAAACAGAAGGAACACTACCCAATTAGTTCTATGAAGCCAAAGTTATACTGATACCAAAACCTCGTGAAGACCCAACAAAGAAAGAGAACTTCAGACCAATTTCCCTTATAAATATCACTGCAAAAATACTGAATAAAATTCTCACAAACAGAAACCAAGAACACATCAAAACGATCATTCACCACATTCAAGTAGGCTTCATTCCAGGGATGCAGGGATGGTTCAATACCCAGAAATCCAACAATGCAATCCACTACATAAACAAACTCAAAGAAAAAAACGGCATTATCATTTCATTAGATGCTCAAAAAGCATTTGACAAAATTCAACATCCCTTCATGATAAAAGTCTTGGAAAGATCAGAACTACAAAGCCCATACTTAAACATAGTAAAAGCAATATACAGCAAACCAGTAGCCAACATCAAACTAAAGGGAGAGAAACTTGAAGCAATCCCACTAAAATCAGGGACTAGACAAGGCTGCCCACTATCTCCCTATCTATTCAATATAGTACTTGTAGTTCTAGCTAGAGAAATTAGACAACAAAAGTAGGTCAAAGGATTACAAATTGGAAAGGAAGAAATCAAAAAATATCACTATTTGCAGATGATCGGATCAGATATTTAAGTGACCCCCAAAAATCCACCAGAGAACTGCTACAGCTGATAAACAACTTCAGCAAAGTTGTCGGATATAAAATTAACTCAAACAAATCAATAGCCTTCATATAATCAAAAGATAAACAGGCTGAGAAAGAAGTTAGAAAAATGACACCTTTCACAATAGTCACAACCAATATAAAGTATCTTGGTGTGACTCTAACCAAACAAGTAAAAGATCTGTATGACAAGAATTTCAAGTCTCTGAAGAAAGAAATCAAAGAAGACCTCGGAAGATGGAAAGATCTTTCATGTTCATGGATTGGCAGGATTAATATAGTAAAAATGGCCATTTTGCCAAAAGCAATCTACAGATTCACTGCGATCCCTATCAAAATTTCAATTCAATTCTTCATAGACTTAGAAAGAGCAATTCTCAAATACGTTTGGAATAACAACAACAACAACAAAGAGGATAGCAAAAACTAGTCTCAACAATAAAAGAACTTCTGGGGAGAATCAGCATCCCTGAACAAAAGCTGTACTACAGAGCAATAATGATTAAAAACTGCATGTAATTGGTACAATGACAGGCAGGTAGATCAATGGAATAGAATTGAAGGCCCAGAAATGAATGCACACACCTACGATCACTTAACCTTTGACAAAGGAGCTAAAACCATCCAGTGGAAAAAAGACAGCATTTTCAACAAATCGTGCTGGTTCAACTGGCAGTCAACATGTAGAAAAATGCAAATTGATCCATTCATATCTCCCTGTACAAAACTCAAGTCCATGTGGATCAAGGACCTCCACATAAAACCAGATACACTGAATCTAATAGAAGAGAAAGTGGGGGAAAGTCTCGAACACATGGACGCAGGGGAAAATTTCCTGAACAAAACACCAGTGGCTTATGCTCTAAGGTCAAGAACTGACAAATGGGACCTTGTAAGTTGCAAAGCTTCTGTAAGGCAAAAGACACTGTCAATAGGACAAAACAGCAACCAACAGATTGGGAAAAGATCTGTACCAATCCAACATCTGATAGAGGGTTATTATCAAATATTTACAAAGAACTCAAGAATTTATACTCCAGAGAACAAAATAACCCTATTAAAAAATGGGGAACAGAGCTAAACAAAGAATTCTCAACTGAGAAAACTCAAAGGGCTGAGAATCACCTAAAGAAATGTTCAACATCCTTAGTCATCAGAGAAATGCAAATCAAAACAACCCTGAGATTCCACCCCACACCAGTCAAATAGCTAAGATAAAAAACCCAAGTGACAGCAGATGCTGGGGAAGATGTAGAGAAAAAGGAACACTTCTCTATTGCTGGTGGGATTGCAAACTGGTAGAACCACTCTGGAAATCAGTTTGGCAAATCCTCAGAAAATTGTACATAGTACTACCTGAGGACCCAGCTCTACCACTCCTGGGTATATACCCAGAAGACGCTCCAACATGTAATATGGACACATGCTCCACTATGTTTGTAGAAGCCATATTTATAATGGCCAGAAACTGGAAATAACCCAGATGTCCCTAAACAAAGAAATGGATACAGAAACTGTGGTACATTAACACATTATAATCCTACTCAGGTATTAAAATCAATGACTTCATGAAATTTGCAGGCATATGGATGGAACTTGGAAATATTATCCTGAGTGAGGTAACTCAGTCACAAAAGAACAAACATAGTATGTACTCATGTATAAGTAGGTAGTAGCCCAAAAGTTTGGAATACCCAAGATTCAGTTCATAGCCCATTTAAAGCCTAAGAAGAAGGAAGACCAAAATATGGATGCTTCAGTGATTCTTAGAAGGGTGAACAAAATACTCACAGGAGGAAATATGGAGACAAAGTGTGGAGCAGAGACTGAAGAAAAGGCCATCCAGAGACTGCCCCACCTGAGGATACATTCTGTATGTAGCCACCAAACTCGGAAGTTATTGTGTATGCTCAGAAGTGCTTGTTGATGGAAGCATGATAAGCTGTCTCCTAAAAGGCTCACACAGAGCCTGACAAATAAAGAGCTGGATGCTCACAGCCAACCACTGGACTGAGGATGGGGCCCAGGATGGAGGAATTGGAGAAGGGACTGAAGGAGCTGAATGGGTTTACAGCCCCATGGAGGGAGCAATAGTGTCAACTGGCCAGACCTCCCAGAGCTCCTGGAGACTGGGCCACCAACCAAAGAATACACATGGTGGGACCCATGGTGCTGGCCAAGTATGTGGCAGAGAAGTACCTACTTCACCATCAATGGGAGGAGAGGCCCTTGGGCTGAGGATGTTAGATGCCCCAGTGTAGGGGAATGCTAGGGAGGGAAGATGGCAGTGGGTGTGTGGTTGGGGGAGCACCCTTATAGAGACAGGGTGAGGGGGGATAGGATAAGGGGTTTCTGAATGGGAGACCTGAAAAGGGGAAAACATTTAAAATGTAAATAAAGTAAATATCAAAGAAAAAGAATTTCAGTGAAAACTTTTTTTATTAATCTTTTATTAATCAGTCCATTCATTTACATCTCAAATGATATCCTACCTCCCAGTTACCCCTCCACCAACCCCCTATCCCATGATATCCCACTTTCCAGTTACCATTCTGCCATCTGCCTATCCCACATCTTCTTTCCCCTTCTCTTTTGCCTGTATGAGAGTGTTCCCCCACCCACCTGCACTCTCCTGCCCCACCTCTCCAGCATCCCCCTACTCTAGAGCATCAAACCTCTCCAGGACCTTCTCTTTGCTGTCTGTCAAGGCCATCATCTTTTCCATTGGGTGATTTTAGCATCTTTGTCAAAGATCAAGTGGCCATAGGTTGTGTAGGTTCATTTCTGGGTTTTCAATTCTATTCCTTTGATCTACTTGTCTGTTTTCTGTACCAATACCATGTAGGTTCAATAAAGGGAAATCCATCAATGTAATCCAATATGTAAACAAACTCAAAGAAAAAAAAAAACACATGATCATCTCATTAGATTCGGAAAAAGCCTTTGACAAAATACAACACCCATTCATGTTAAAAGTATTGGAGAGATCCAAGGTGCATATGTAAATATAGTAAATGCAATATACAGCAAACCAATAGCCAACATCAAACTAAATTGGGGGAAACTCAAAGCAATCCCATTAAAATCAGGGACTAGACAAGGCTGCCCACTCTTTACCTACCAATTCAATATAGTACTTGAAGTTCTAGACAGAGCAATTAGACAACAGAAAGAGATCAAAGGGATACAAATTGGGAAGGAAGAAGTCAATTTATCACTATTTGCATATGATAAAATAGTATACATAAGTGACCCCAAAAATTCAACCAGAGAGCTCCAACAGCTGATAGACAACTTTAGCAAAGTGGCTTGATATAAAACTAACTCAAACAAATCAGTACTCTTCCTCTACTCAAGGATAAAAGGGATGAGAAAGAAATTAGGGAAATGACACCCTTCACAATATTCATGACTCTAAACAAACAATTGAAAGATTTGTATGACAAGAACTTCAAGTCTCTGAAGAAAGAAATCAAAGAAGATCTCATGGATCAAAGAAATCAAAGAAATATCTCCCATGCTCATAGATTGGCAGGATTAATATAATATAAATGGCATCTTACCAAAAGCAATCTACAGATTCACTGCAATCCACATCAAAATTTGAACTCAATTCTTCATAGACTTAGAAAGAGCAATTCTCAAATTCATTTGGAATAACAAAAAACCTAGGATAGCAAAAACTATTCTCAACAATAAAAAAACTTCTGGGGGAATCATTATCCCTGACTTCAAGCTATACTATAGAGCAATAGAGATAAAAAACTGCATGGTATTGGTATAGAAACAGGCAGTGAAAACTCTTTAAAAGAAGGATTTTATTTTATTTTATTTTATTTTATTTTATTTTATTTTATTTTTGTCTGTGAGGTCTCATAGTCAGTCCAAATATTGCAGGTTATTGTCAGTTTTCTTGTTTCCCCTTTAGAGTTTGATGGTGAGATCCTACTGCTATAGATACCACATACTTGATTCATAGAACATAGAAGTATTAAGGTGGTACTGACCTGAAAGAGTCATCCCTACTAGCTTGCTTTCACATTGTTGGAAGGTCCTATGCACACTATCAATGGAGAAAAGTAACCATCACCTTCATCCAGCTGTGAATTTTTTGAGCAACAATAATAATTGGACTAGCAAGATATGTCTATTGGTGCAATAGTGGCTCAAACATTATGGAAATATTAAACCACTTTCTGATAGGATTTAAGTACAGTTCTCAAATTCACCATTCAATATCTTTTTCTGTGTTTTGAAATTTCCTAATGTTCAAGCTTATATCTAAGAGATATTTGCTGTCTGGAGTCTAGGATGTCCAGCTTTTGAGATTAGACATGGTCTAGAATAATTTAAGCTGTTACAAACATTGACTCTGTAGACATTTCCTGAATCACCTAGAAACAGTTCATGAATTACTTCTCATAGTACATTGGGCTTCATAGATATTTTTACCAATTTCCTTGGGGGATAAGAACTTCAAGATGTTGAGATGGCTCTATCCCAATAGCTCCAAATCCATGATTGTGAAATGAACCTTGATTAATCTCAGTGGGTCACAAAACAAAAAGACCAGACATGAATGTGAGAGACTTCTGACCAGGATCAGGTGGATAAGGGTGTAGACAGGCAGGAAGTAGGAGTTGTCAGTATGCCTTGCACACATATGTGAAATTATATTAAAACAGATTTACATTTTCAAAAAGAATACAGATTAGACCCACACACTCTATTTTTGTTCTACACCATCACCTTGAATGTGTACAATATAAGATTCTTTGGTTCTATTTACCAAATGAATATCACCAAGAATAGAAACTATATACTAATCATGGTGGTGTTTCTCATTTGAGAGTCTTCCCTTTTCTAGCTAAAACATATTGTCTGAGGGAGAAAATAGGAAACTTTAAATTCCTCCGAAGATCAATATGGTACTTTTCGGAAACATTATCTATGTATTCTTGGCCATTCAACAAACTCTGAACCTCAATTTCTTTGTTGTATGTGTATGAGAGTAACCTTTGCTTAATAGATATTCATTAGGAATGAATATAAGCCTATAAAACACTCAAATGACAGTCAATAAAGGCAACACTCAGCAAGCATATGTCAGCAAGTCTACACTGCCTTCTGCTGAGTCCATACCTCCTATGATCCTCTATAATCTATACAATGTCTGTGTGTCTGTGTCATTCCCAGATGCAAGAATCACCTATCTAGGACCAGGTTAACCAGCACTTCATCGAACACTACTGGCATCTCAAATGTTCTTGTCAAAAAGAATCATTGTTCTTTTGAAAATGCATTGATAAAGCATTTCCATGCAAAATCTATACTATAAAAGTATTAGCATTTGACACACACAAATATAGACCTAACTACAAAATAGATGTTCTAGCCATGGAGCTTAAATGAAAGGGAAGATAAGTGTTTCCAGCACACCATGTCTCCTAATCTTATACTTTTTAAAATGTCAATATCATGAGTAAGCGTCCTTACCCTTTGCCTAAAGAAAATGGCTTTCATGCCAGTAATGAAGAATCACTTGTGCTGTGGCAAGTGAATCGTAGTGATCAATAACTATACTCAGCACTTAGGTAGCAATTTTAATCTTCAAAGCAATTTACTGGCATTAAGCAAATCCACAATGCTGTCAGTCTCCAACAAGAAAATCCATGAGATGTAAAAAGTTGCAGCTTGCTTGTCATTCCAGATTCCAGAATACAGGTTGTGGAAGCAGGCACTCCCCACAAAGCAAGTGCTGCAAGGGCACTTGATGCAGTTAAAAAGAATTAAATTGATGATAAATAATTTAATTTATAAAAGCAATAAATATGATATTATCAATAATGTGAAAACAGAGAAATACTAAGAAGGACAATTATATAAATATCTCTTGCTCTATATTTTCATCACATATCAATTTTTTTAAAAGCATCTGGTTGGTTATGGTGGCACAGGACTTTAATCCCAGTGCTCAGGAGGCAAAAGTTTACAGACACTTGTAACTTCAAGTCTAGCCTGTCCATATAAGGAGTGCCATGGCAGGTAGGACTACATAAGTCTTCTCCCATTAAAAAATCTTTTGTTGTGTGTTTATGACATATGTAAATGCTCTGTGTGATTGTGCATGTGAATGTGTACATGCACACTTAGGTGTATGATAGCAGGCACATGCCACAGGTCAGATATTGAGAGCAGAGGGCAATGGCTACCAATTCTTGCCTTCTGACTTGTTAGATATAGGTTCTCTAGCTGTCGTTCACTGCATTCACTAGCTAGCTTGTCTGCAAGCTTCTGGTGTGTCTCCTATAAAAGCACTACAGTTACCAATATGTGTTTCCACTCCAGCTTTTGTGTGAGTTGAGGTCTTCGCGCCAGTGTGACAAACAGTTTTCCCACTGACTAATCTTCGTGGTTGTCACTGGCAGGTTTAATAATCCACTCTCATTACACTTTGTTTTAATCAAGCTTAACACCTATTTCCTGCTTATCCCTACTGCTCAGTGTCTTTGGCATTATCAGATATGTGCTTTTGTCCATTTCAAATATAAATTACTTGCTTTTGTCAATATTTTTATGTTGTGGTAAAAATAAAATACACCGCTCTGACAATTTTAATGTACTATGAAACCCAGTGATTTTTTTATATTTCAGTATAATGTAGTATACAGTATAGTTTTTAATTAATTAATTAATTTTACATTCCAATATCATCCTCCTTTCATCCTATTTTCCCACTGTCATAGCTCCTCTACCCTTCCTCCCCTTCTCTTTTGAGAAGGGGGAACCCTGTAGGTATCAGTTCCACACATACCTGGCACATCAGTAACTACAGGACTTGGCACATCCTAGCTCAGAGGCCAGACAAGGTAGTTCAGTTAGGGGAATGGAATCCACAGGTGTGCAACAAATTTATGGACAGCACTTTCTCCAGTTGTTGGGGAACAGCATGAAGATCAAGCTGCACTTCTGCTATATATGTGCAGAGGGATTAGATCCAGTCCAGGCTCAATCATTGGTTGGTCATTCAGTCTCTGGGAGCCCCTAAGGTTTCAAGTTAGTTGACTCTGTTGGTCTTCCAGTGGAGCCCCTGTCTTTCTCAGTTCCCTCAATCCTTTCCCCCCCTCCCCTGGCTTCCACAAGACACTCTCCAGCTCCATCTAACGTTCAGCTGTGGGTTTTTGTATTTTGGTCAGCTACTGGGTGGAGCCTCTCAGAAGACAGTTACGCTAGGATCTTGTCTGCAAGCATGAAAGAGTATCATTAATAGTGTCAGAGATTGTTTCTCACTAGTAGAAAGGGTTTCAATTTGGCCAATCATTGGTTAGCTATACCCTCCCTCTCTGCTCTATCTTTGTCCTTGCACATCTTGTAGGCAGGACACACTTTAGGTCAAAGGTTTTATTCCTTTGTTGGTGTCCTTATCCCTCCACTGGGAGTTCTGTTTGGCTCCAGGAAGTGGCCACTTCAGGATCCATATCCCCAACTACTAGGAGTTTCATCTCGAGTCACCCCCATAGCCACTATAGGGCTTCCCCATCCCAAGTTTCTGGCACATTCTAGAGA
Organism: Rhynchomys soricoides; assembly: GCA_019843965.1. Classification (NCBI taxonomy): domain Eukaryota; kingdom Metazoa; phylum Chordata; class Mammalia; order Rodentia; family Muridae; genus Rhynchomys; species Rhynchomys soricoides. The sequence continues at coordinate 4,231,408 of JADRCH010000077.1, read as the reverse complement.
TGCTCATTACCACACACCTGCCCACCAAGAGAGAATTTAGTTCTCTCTCCCCTACTCTCTCTACAACTGATTTCCCTGCCTGGTTCTGCTCTCCATCCCCTCTCCCAGCGCATTCTCACTCTATCCACCTTCAATATCTACATTAATGAGTAATCCATGGTGGTTACTGCAACTGTAGGGATTTTTAAGAGGTGTCAAAGCATTCTCAATAGTGTAATATTATTAAATGAATAATTTGTGATCATTTTCTTCTATTCTATGGATAGTATTTTCATCTTTTGATAGAATTTTGATGCTTTAATTTCAGTCATATAGTTACTTTTATTTTGTTATTGTTAATGCTTTTGTGTGATGTAGTAAAACCATTCATTAGACTAGGGTCACAGAAGTTTATAACTATGCCTACTTATGAGACTGCATTATCTCTGATAATGTTTTTATGGACGCTTTACAGGTTTTCTATACACAAAATTATGTCATCTACAAATTGAAATATTTTGCTCTCCTTCAACATGAAAACCTTTTATTTATTTATGCTGTTAAATTATCCTGCTAAAAATGTCTACAAATTATAAATAGATGTGGCTACATGAATATCTTTTGTTTCTCCTGATTTACGTGAAAAATTCTTGCTCTTTCCATATGGATTTTTCATAGATACCATTTATCAGGTTAAATAAATTCTGGTGTGATCTTGACTTACTGAGTTCCTTGTCAGATAAAGTTAGGATGGGGTGTTCAATTTTGTCAAATTCTTTTGTATGTGTTGAGATAAGCATGTGTTTTTCCTGTGTGCTATTGATAACATTGTTGTTTATATGGTTGAAAATAAACCTAACTGAAATTATCAACCTAAACTTCCTTTGATCATTTTCCTTCATTTTTTTGAAGTTGATGGGCTCAGTTTGAAAACATATGCTCAAGATTTTTGCACTCATCCCCATGATGCATCTAATTTAGTCCACAAGTACCCTATTGTTTCTTGTACTATTTTTGTCTTTGGAGATTGGTTTCATATAAAGCACTTATATTATATAAGGAACTTACATTATTTACTTTATTCCTGTTGCTATGACAAATTTCCTGACAAAATAAGTTAAGGAATTAAGACATTAACTTGGCTTATAGCATAAAGGGATGAAAGTCCATCATCATGAGGCTGGTATAGTAGTAGGAGCATGAGTATACACAGTGAGGAAGCAGAAGGAGAGATGGATGCTTATACTTAGCTCACTTTCTTCTTTTTATTAAGTCTGGGCTCTCAGTTACTGAGGTGATACTGTTCACTTTCATTATGTGTCTTCCCACCTCAGTCAAACTTTTATTAAAGCATCCATAAAGGCACTTAGAGATATGTTTCCTTGGCAACTCTAGTTATAGACAAGAAGACAATGAAGAAATTGATTATATTAATCAATCTTTAAATATTTGATAGATGCTGGCTTTGTACCCAGTGCCACAACACCCAAAGAAAGCTCAACTTGCAGATGGTCTAACACACCCAGGATCACAGGTGAGGAGGCCACAACATCTGCCCCCACACCTGGAATAACTGGGACCAGCGGGATCCAGGGACACAGGAACCCTGCCTGGGAGCCAGTGGCACAGGTTCTTTCTTGTCTGAGACTGTGCACTGAGCAGACCTTGGGCACTGGCTCTGCACGCAGTCCCACAACACTCAGAAGAAGCTAGACTCCCAGGTGCTCTAACATGCTCAGGGTCACAGGCGAGGAGGATACAACATCTGCCCCAACACTGGGAGTAACAGGGAACCCCAGGATCCAGGGACTCAAGAACCCCTGCCCAGCCAGTGGGACAGATACCTTCCAGTCTGAATCTGAATCTGGAGCAGACCTGCAGTGCTGGCTCTGCACCACTCTTAAAATACCCAGAGGGAGCCTGATACCCAGGTGCTTTGACACTCCCAGAATCACAGAATCACAGGGTCACAGGATCACAAAGAAAACTTGACTCCCAGATGATTGGACATATTCAGGAGCACTAGAGCTCTGACACACTCAATATCACAGCTAAGACCACAACATATTTCCCAACACCAACCAAAACTGGAAAACACACAGGAACCAAGGAAAAACAAACCCAGCCCAACAAGAGGCATGGGTTCCTTCCAGTTTGTACATGTGCCCAGAGCAAACCCAGGGCTCTGGCTCACCACCCATAACTGCAACACTTAGAGAAAGCTTGACTACCGCAATCTCTGACACAACAGGACTTCCAGAGCTTGGTCACACCAGGATTTCAGGATCCTAGAGGTAGCTTGATTCCCAGGAGCTCTGACACACCCAGGATCTCAGGATCACAGGAACCAGAATCACAGGATCCCAGAGACAGCTGGACTCTGAGGAGTTCTGATACAACCAGGATCACAGGAAGGACAGGCTACAATCAGAGACAGCAATGGCAGGTATCACAAGAGATAACCAGGTGGCAAGAGGCAAGCACAAGAACATAAACAACAGAAACCAAGGCTACATGGAATCATAAGAACCTAGTTCTCCCACCACAGTAAGTTCTGGATACCCCATCCCACTGGAAAAGCAAGATTCAGATTTAAAATCACTTCTCAAGATGAGGTTAGAGCACTTTAAGTAGGACGTAAATAACTCCCTTAAAGAAATACAGGAGAAGACAGGTAGAAGTCCTTAAACAGGAAACACAAAAATCCATTAAGGAATTACAGGAAAACACAACCAAACAGGTGAAGGAATTGAACAAAAACCATCCATGATGGAAATAGAAACAATAAAGAAATCACAAAGGGAGACAACCCTGGACATAGAAAACCTAGGAGAGAGATCAGCAGTCATAGAAGCGAGCATCACCAGCAGAATATAAGAAATAGAAGAGAGAATCTCGTGTTCAGAAGATAACAGAAAACATTGACACAACAGTCAAAGAAAATGCAAAATGTAAAAAGCTCCTAACCCAAAACATACAGAAAATCCAAGACACAATAAGAAGACCAAATCTAAGGATAATAGGCATAGAAGAAAGCAAAGATTCCCAAACTAAAGGGCCAATAAATATCCTCAACAAAATTATAGAAGAAAATTTCCCTAACCTAAAGAAAGAGATGCCCATGAACATATCTATAGAACATTTCATCCTAAAACAAAAGAATACACCTTCTTCTCATCAACTCATGGTACCTTCTCCAAAATTGGCCATATAACTGGTCACAAAATAGGCCTCAACAGATAGAAGAAGATTGAAGTAATCCCATTCACCCTATCTGATCACCACAGTCTAAGGCTGCTTTCCAATAACAACAAAAACAATAGAAAACCCACATAAACATGGAAGCTGAACAACGCTCTACTTAAAGATGACTTAGACAAGGAAGAAATAAGAAAGAAATTAAAGACTTTTTAGAATTTAATGAAAATGAAGGCACAACATACCAAAACTAATAGAACACAATGAAAGCAGTGTTAAGAGGAAAACTCATAGCTCTAAGTGCCAAAAAACAAACAAACAAAAAACAAAACAAAACAAAAAAACCAGAGAGAGCATATATTAGCAGCTTGACAGCACATCTGAAAGTTCTAGAATAAAAAGAAGCAAATATACCAAAAAGGAGTGGACAGCAGGAAATAATCAAACTCAGGGCTGATATCAACCAAATAGAAACAAAAAATCTATACAAAGAATCAACAAAACTAGGAGCTGGCTTATTGAGAAACTCAACAGGATAGATAATCCCTTAGACAGACAAATCAGAGGGCACAGAGACAATATCCAAATTAACAAAATAAGAAACAAAAAGAAAAAAGTAACAGTAGAAACTAAGGAAATTCAAAAAATCATCTGATCCTACAACAATAGCCTATACTCTACAGAACTGGAAAATCAGGATGAAATGGACAATTTTATAGACAGATATCAGGTAACAAAGTTAAATTAGAATCAGATAAACGATTTAAACAGTCACATAAGCCATAAAGAAATAGTAGCAGTCATTAAAAGTGTCCCAAGCAAAAAATGCCCAGGACCAAATAGTTATAGGGCAGAAATTTATCAGACCTCCAAAGGAGACCTAATACCAATTCTATTCAAACTATTCTATTCCACACAATAGAAACAAAAGGAACACCACCCAATCCATTCTATGAAGGCACAATTAGGCTTATACCTAAACCACACAAGGACCAAAAAAATAATGAGAACTTAAGAACAATTTCCCTTATGAATATCAGTGCAACAATACACAATAAAATTCTCACAAACCAAATACAAGAGCACATCAAAACAATCATCCAACATGATCAAGTAGGCTTTATCCCAGGAATACAGGGATGGTCCAATATATGGAAATCCATCAACAAAATCCACTGTATAAACAAATGCAAAGGAAAAAAAAAACACATGAGTATCTCATTAGATGCTGAAATAGCATTGAGAAAATTCAATACCCCATCATGGTAAAAGGTTTGGAAAGATCAGCAATTCAACTCCCATTCCTAAACATAGTAAAAGCAATATATAGCAAACCAGTAGGCAACATCAAACTAAATGGAGAGACACTTGAAGCAATCCTACTAAAATCAGGGACTAGACAGAGCTGTCCACTCTTCCTAGATAGTACAATCATACAGCAAAAGGATGTCAAATGGATATAAATTGGAAAGGAAGAAGCCAAAACACCACTATATGCAGATGATATGATAGTATACTTAAGTGACCCCCCAAATTCCACCAAGGAACCCTTACAAATGATAAACAACTTCAGCTAAATGGATGGATATAGAATTAACTAAAAAAAAAAAAATCAGTAGGTTCCTCTACTCAAAGGATAAGCAGGCTGAGAGAGAAATTAGGGAAATGACAACCTTCACAATATTCACAAATAATATAATACACCTTGGTGTGCCTCTAACCAAGCAAGTCAATAACAAGAACTTTTGTATGACAAGAACTTCAAGTCTCTGAAGAAAGAAATCAAAGAAGATCTCAGAAGATGGAAAGAGCACCATGCTCATGGATTGGCAGGATTAATGTAGTAAAAATGGCCATCATTCAAAAAGCAATATACAGATTCAATGCAATCCCATTCAAAATTCCAACTAAATTATTCACAGAGTTAGAAAGAGCAATGTGCAAATTCATTTGGAATAACAAAAAACCCAGTATAGAAAAACTGTTCTCAACAATAAATGAACTTTTTTAAAAAATTTATTTATTTTTCATATTTTATTTACATTTCAAATGTTTCCCCTTTTCCAGATCTCCCCTTCAGAACCTCCCCATTCCCACCCCACTCCCCCTGCCACTATGGGGGTATTCTCTCACCCACCTACCCACCCACTCTCGTCTTCCCTCCTTGGCATTCTCCTATACTGTGGAATCTAACACCCTCAGGCCCAAGAGCCTCTCCTATGCCTGATGGATAACAAGACTCTCCTCTGCCACATATGTGGCCAGCACCATGGGTCCCTCCATGTGTATTCTTTGGTTGGTGGATCACTCTCCAGGAGTATCAGGGATCAGGCCAGTTGCGACTGTTGCTGATTCCCTGGGGATGCAAACTACCTCAGCTCCTTCAGTCCTTTCTCCAAGTCCACCATCTGGGACCTCACATTCAGCCTTATGTTGCTTCGAAGTGACTCTAGGGTATTTGTCCCGTCCCTCGGGACTTTGTTATTTGTGGGGAGTGAGGAGGACTAAGCCTGAAAAGAAAAACGGGCGAGAGAAAGGAGGGAGGCTGAGCAAAGTTCCATCTAGGTCTCAGGTCTCAGCCTTATTCTTGACACACATTTGCTTTTAAAGAAAAAGGAATGTAGAGGGGAGGGGAAAGGAGGCTCATGGCCCTCCCAATTGTCAGACCATCTGGCGTCAATTGTTTTATGGTCAGTCTATCTCCAGGAGGTAGGAAGGACGGCTTATCTTACAGAAACACAGCTAGTTCTCAGATCTTCAGGGAAGGCATGAAGGGCCTGACTCTGATGTCTCTTAGCTTATCTTGTACAAACACAGCTGGCTGTCAGAAAGTCTCAGATTCCCAAGGACAGTGTGGAGACCCAGGCAAATTCCCAGGGAGGGTGTTGGGGCCTGGCTCCCGACATATCCCCCTTTCTTTTACAATAAATGAGGAGCAGCTAAGAAGGGTCGGTGGAAGGCCTGTCTTAGGATATGCAGTGTGCACACATGTCTCATGCCTGACTTTTATTAGGGCAGGGGCCCTGTCTTAGGCTATATGGATGGCCCCCATTTCCGGCATCGACCTTTTATAGTCTTGATGTGCACCCAGATAATGGATCCATAATAACTCCCGTCATTGAGCTACCCTACAGCCTTTAAAGGCGTGTGTTGAAAATCATGGCACTGCAATACATTCTTGTCATTGGCCTTTTCACAGCTTATGGCCCAAAAGCTACTCCTGTTGACTGAGGGCTGTCAAGAGCCGGAAGGCTGTTTAGGAAAGCCTCCACAGCCTTCGATATCAGGGAATCTCTGCCTCTGCCGCTAGGGCTGAAAACTGTAGGCCGTCAGACGAAGCATCAGAGGGAGGGTCCTCAGTGGATTCTTGGGTACTGAGCTGATGGTAATGAACAGCAGCTGGCTTCTGGAGGGCAGAATCAATCTGTGACTTAACAAAGTTAGTTAGTTTATTAAAAGCCCAAGGGCCAAATGTCAAAAGCAGCAGGAGGCCCACAAGGGGTCCCAGGAGGCTAGGGAGCAATGTAGAAAGCCAGGGAGAAGTGGAAAACCAGTTTTGATACCAAGCCTCAGCTTGTTCTCTCTCTTTCTATCTCTTAAGCTCTTTTTTACATTTTCTATGCTGTCATCAACTAACCCTGTCTTGTCTGCATAAAAGCAGCATTCCTCTTTAAGGGCAGCACATAGACCACCTTCTTGTAAAAAGACGAGGTCTAGCCCTCTTCTGTTTTGTAATACTACCTCTGATAGGGATGCTACAGGTGCCTTAAGATATTTTAAGCCTTGTTGTAATTCACAAATATCATTATCAATAGCTATGGAAAGTTGATTATATTGTTGAGTAGAAGAAATCAAGGAGGCTATACCTGTTCCAGCTCCTGTGGCAGTGTCTTAATAAGTTTAATTTTAAATATGAGACCCATGTCATATACCTGCATATAAAGCCTCAGTCCCCATTCATAGCCTCTGGAATTGTCCCAGGAGGCCTTTTTTCTGGCGTTAGTGAAGGTAATGGAAAGGGGATTGCACCACTGCCCTTTACATACTGAGACAAGGGTACCAGGGGCAGAATTGGCCTGTCTTTTAACTTGGATATAATCCCAGGAAGAGGAAGGATTCCAATAAGTGTCTCCAGTGGTCTCGCAGCCCCAGGAGGCACAGTAATACTCTGGGGTATAACCACATCGCCTGGCAGTGTCACGAGGGTGGTGGTCCCCTGGACAGACATATACGGGAGTCCCACGAAGGACAGACCTGTGTCCTTGATATAGGTATCCTTGAGTGTATCATGGGAGCCCTCCCTTATCTTGTGGGGGCTTAGGTTGTGGTGAAAAAGTATCGGGAAGTCCCCAAACAGGGGCGGCTCCCAGGGCTAGTACACATAGATCAACCTGTAAGGGGTCCCAAGGGATATTGGCAGAGAGCTAAGAGGTTGAATTAGCTATGTCTCCTGCCTCATTGAGAATTACCCATGTAAAGTTAAAATGCTGATGTGGCAAGGAAGAGCTGTTCACGGTGTTGAAGCATAGCAAGGCCTCAAGGAGAATCTAGGGAGGAAACATCTTTGGAAGGAAAGACGTTCTTTGTCCTTTTTCTTGCCTGAAATTAAGCACAATGAGAGGTCTTCTCAGGGGGGTCCCTAGGTGGATTATAGGGTTTTATAAGGCGATCTGGGAGCCATCTGGCATTTTGTGCCTCTGTATCATATACACACGCGTGCCCTTTTCCCCAAATGAGGATTGGGTTTGGGCCCTGCCATTTGTTGGATAGGGGGATCCTTCCACAGTGCCTGTGCATAATTATTGGCTGTGCACAGGTGCCAGAGGCGGTCTACAGCAGATCTACCGGTAAAGTCGTATGTAAGAAAGTTTAGAACAAATAAAGCATGATTGAGGAGAGTCTTAAAGTTGCCTGCTATGGGGTAGAGTGCTTCTCCCCCAGACTGTAATTTGAAAAGCATGTTTTTAAGTGTCTGGTGAGCCCTTTTAACGATCTCTTGTCCTTGAGGATTATAAGGGATGCCTGTGATATGTTTGATGCCCATTTGAGCACAGAATTGCTTAAAGCTGGAGCTGGTATATCTTGGGCCATTATCCGTCTTAAGAATTTTAGGTATTGGGGTGGTTGCCAGGCTGGCAAGGACATGGCTGATAACGTGTTTAGTAGCTTCCCCAGTCTGTAAGGATGCATAAAGGAAGCCACTATAGGTGTCTATAGAGACATGAACATATTTAAGTTTTCCAAAGGCAGAGTAATGTGTAACATCCATTTGCCATAGTTCGCCAGGGACTAGCCCACGAGGGTTTACCCCCAGATGTTGTTCAGACAAGAGGGTCAGACAGCCTTTGCACTGTTGGACGATCTGGCTTGCCTGTTCACGGGTGATGGAGAATTTAAGTCACAGGGTATGGACATTGAGGTGATGTAAATTATGAGCCAGCCATGCAGAGTCAAGAGGCTCAACAGGCCTATAATCTATACTCCCTAAGGCAATCAGCTGGGTGGCTCAGTCCACCATATCACTTCACTCTGTTAGGGGGCTGGGCAGACAGGAGTGGGCACGAATGTGACCCACAAAGAAAGGGGCATCATGGGCAAGAATCAATCTTTGTAGTTCAGAGTACAAGGGAGATGCATTTGTTGAGGGGTGAATATATGGGACTGTTTCAAGTAGAGGCACAGAGGTAGCTACATAAGCACTATCAGTATACAAGTTGAAAGGCAGATCTCGTAAAACCTCAAACACCTTTATAATGGCTGATAATTCAACAAGCTGTGCTGAGGAGAAGTCTGTCATAAATCGAGAGACTGTTCCATTGATATTAAAAGCTGCCATACCCATAGAAGACCCATCAGAAAAGACCAGTGTAGCCCCAGAGATTGACAGGAAGGCCAGGAACAACAAACGGCCGGATAGTGCCTTTATTTCCCTCGTTGTCTTCCCAAGTTAGAAACTGGGAACTCTGTAAGGTATTTTTGGACTGCCCAATTTCTCATAGATGGGTCAGGGAGGCTTGTAAGGGCCAATGGCGGGGCCAAGAATCCTGTGACAGTAGAGTGGAATCAGCTCCTGAATCTAGGATTCCTTCAAAAGTCTTTCCCTGGATCTTAAGGTTTAATGTAGGGCGCTCCCTAGTGATAGCCTGAACCCAATACAAGTCTAAGGAGCCTGGTCGGGAAGGGCTGCGCTGTGTGCCCAGTGCGGGGTGGGAGGTGTCTAGAGGTAATGGTAGTGCCTGAGCCAAACGTTGGCCCTGGGAGATAGAGATTGGACCTGGACCCCAAGGGGTGCTGGCCAGGACCTTAATTTCCCCAGTATAATCATTGTCTACCAAGGAGGGGTGGACACTGAGTCCGCTCAAAGTAGAGGAAGTGCGGCCCAAGATCAGAAAATAAGTATTTTTAGGGGGAGGCCCAAAAATTCCCGTAGGAAGAATCGGTATTCTGTCCTCCAGTTTTAGTATTCTGTGGGCGGAGGTACACAGGTCCACTCCTGCGCTCCCTGGGGTGGCTCAGTAGAGGGCGAGAGGGAGTTTATTGTCCAGTTATTCCCCAAGGCCTGAGGGAATGGGATGGTTTGCGGGACCTGGGACTGGTCCCTTAACCCGTTTTTTTTTAAGGGAAGGCAGTGGGCGTCTGAAAATGTCAGTGGTGGATCGACAGGTGTTTGCCCAGTGTTTGCCTCGCTGGCAGTGTGGGCAAGGTGTAAAAGGCTGTGAGGACCTGCCCATGAGGCCCGAGGATTGACCGCAGGTGAGAACCACTTGAACTACATGAATCCACTCTCCTGGGAGCAAATAACCACCCCAAGACAAGGTGTCTAAGACTGAGAGAGTAAAAGGGGCATTTGGCCCATACGTTCTGATGGCAGTATTTAGTTCTTTTAAATTTTTAAAATGTAGCTTATGGAACTCGCCATGCCCGCTAGATGGTGCTCACGAGAAGGCGCCTCCGTTTCTTTTTTGTTTTGCTTTCTCTAGCTCCCTCCCCCTCGTCATCAGGGTCACTCAGCGAGTCCTCGGTGGGGGGGGGGGGTGCTAAGAGTGGGGGAAGGGTTCCTAGGCACCCCAGAATGGGTTACCACAGGGAAAGCCAAAGAAACGCTGTGAGACCCTCCGGACCCCTTTTTATGGGGTTTGGAACCGAAGAGGTGCTTGTTTGCCCATCCTGAAATCAGGGCGAGAACGGTCTCATGAAGGGTGGATTATAGAGAGCTGAGTTCAGCAGAGAGCTGGGCGAACTGTTTCTGTAACTTTAGGACTTCTTTTAGTTCACTTATCTGTGCCGAGAGTTGTTTTTTGGACTCAAGGAGAGACGAGCTAGGGACAGACAACGCGTATGCAGTTGCCGGGAAGCATAAGGAGGAGGTCTGTGGGGCAGAGCTGAAGGCTGCAGCAGCCTGTCAGGGTTACGACATGTCACAGTTTCATCATCTAAAATCGCAGTCTCCGCAGGACCCAAGGGATTATTGTTTAGTTCCCGGGCCACAATCGGGAACGTCAAGGCAGCTCGGGGGTGGGAAGGAGGGGGCTGACCCTGAGAAAGAGGGTGGTTTATTTTATTTTTTAATTGGTTTTGGCAGGGAAGACCTGTTTTTTAATCGGAAAGTCCTGGAGAAAGTCCGCTGAATGGAGGAAGGTTTTTCCTTGGGTAGGGCAGATAAGGAGGTCTCGGAGGGGGTGCCTCTGCCCCCAAAGGCTTAGACTCCGAAGTGGGGATGTCTGAATTTGCAGACCTGGACATATCTATAATGTCCATATGTAGAAGAATGCAAATTGATCCATTCCTATCTCCCTGTACAAAGCTCAAGTCCAAGTGGATCAAGGACCTCCACATAAAATCAGATACACTGAATCTAATATAAGGGAAAGTGGGGAAGAGCCTAGAACATGTGGGCATAGGGTAAAATTTCCTAAACAGAACACCAATGGCTTAAGTTCTAAGATCAAGAATTGACCAATGAGACCTCAGAAAATTGCCGAGCTTCTTTCAGGCAAATGACATTGTCAATAGGACAAAATGGCAGCCAACAGATTGGGAAAAGAGCTTTACCAATCCTACATCCAATAGAGGGATAATATACAGTGTATACAAAGAACTCAAGAAGGTAGACTCCAGAGAATCTAATAACCCTATTGAAAACTTGGGAGGCAGAGCTAAACAAAAATTTTCAACTGATGAAACTAGAATGGCTGAGAAATGTTCAACATCCTTAGTCATCAGGGAAATTCAAATCAAAATAACCCTGAGATTCTACCTCACACCAGTCATAATGGCTAAGGAAAAAAAACTCAGGGGACAGCAGACACTGTCTAGGATGTGGAGTAAGAGGAATACTCTTCCATTCTTGGTGGGATTGCAAGGTGGTACAACCACTCTGGAAATCAGTCTAGAGTTTCCTCAGAAAATTGGACACTGTATTACCTGAGGACCCAGCAATACCACTCCTGGGCATATATGCAAAAGGTGCTCCAACATATAATAATGACATATGCTCCATTATGTTCATAGCAGCCTTATTTATAATAGCCAGAAGCTGGAAAGAACCCTGATGTACTTCAACAGAGGAATGGATATAGAAAACATGGTACCCAATGGAGTACTACTCAGCTATTAAAACCAATGACTTCATGAAATTCTTAGGCAAATGGATGGAACTAGAAAATATCATTCTGGATGAGGTAACTCAGTAATAAAAGAACACACATGGTATGCACTCACTGATAACTGAATATTATCCCAAAAGCTCAGAATACCCTAGATCCAATTCACAGAGCACACAAAACTCAAGAATAAGGAAGATCAAAATGTGGATGCTTCAGTCATTCTTAGAAGGGGGACAAAATACACACAGGAACAAATATGGAGACAGAGTGTGAAGTAGAGATTGAAGGAAAGGCCATCAAGAGAGGGCTCTACCTAGGGATCCATCCCATATACAGTCACCAAACCCAGACACTATTGTGGATGCCAAGAGGTGCTTGTTGACAAGAGCCTAATACTGCTGTCTCCTGAGAGGCTCTGCTAGAGCCTGACAAATACACATGTGAATACTCACAGCCAACCATTGGACTGATCTCGGGGTCCCCAATGGAGGATTTATAGAAAGGACTGAAGGAGCTGAATGGGGTTTGCAACCCCATAGGAAGAACAACACTATCAACCACCCAGACCCCCCAGAGCTCCCAGGGACTAAACCACCAACCAAAGAGTACACATGGAGGGACCCATGGCTCTAGCTGCATACGTAGCAGAGGATGGCCTTGTAGGTCATCAATTGGCGGACAGATCCTTGATCTTGTGAATGCTGAATGCCCCAGTGTAGGGGAATGCCAGGGCAGGGAGGTGGGAGTGGGTGGGTGAGGGAACACCTCCATAAAAACAGGGGGAGGGGGATGTAATAGGTTGATGGGGGAAACTGGAAAGGGAATAACATTTAATTGCATTCTAAATGCAATTAAAGAAAATATCCAATAAATATTTGATAGAATTTCTCAAGAATCTATCTTTTCTTGGTGTTTTCTTTATTAAAAGAAATATGATTAGTGGTTATACATCTATTCAATTTTTCAATCATTTCTAGAATTTGTTTTGATAGCTTCCACGTTTCTAGTTATTCATCTATTTTCTCTATGATGTTGAGCTTTATCTGTACAGTGGAGTTATGATTTATGATATTATTGGTATAAATTACAAATTTATATATTACATATTTATTATTATTCATACACTTTCCTTTCTGCAGTTATCTTTTAAATTCATAAGGAGATGACAAAATTACAAGCTTTAGCACTAATTCATGCATTTGTTTACCTGGTACCCTGTCATCTATTGTATTCTTTCAACTTCATTTGGTTAGGGTTGCTGTGCTATGACCTTCCCTGTTAGCTGAAGGACTCCCTTTTGCACCTCTTTAGAACACTTTGTTAGCAGTGAACCCTCTAAGTCTTATTTATTGTATTGGGGATGTCCCAATATCATCTTCAAGCTTGAAGGACAATTTTGTCACACATAAAACTCTTATTTGACAGCTTATATTATTTTCTTAGAACTCTGAACATGTCATTCCACTGTCATCTGGCTTTCATGAGAGAAATCAGCTTCTGATTCTACAGAGGTTTCTTTACATGCAGTAGGATGATTTTCTTTTTCTACAGTCTAGGTTTGTTCTTTGCTACTAGTTTTTGATAATTATAATACATCTAGGCACAAATTCTTAAAGTTTATCCGATTAGGGTTCATTTCACTTTTTACATGTTTGTGTTATGGGATTTTTTCTTAAATTAAATTCAGAAAATTTTCAGCTATCTTTTCTTAAATTGTCCTTCAAGCCTTTCTCTATTTCCTTCTTCTGGGAATTTCATTATACATATGTTAATGTACTTAATAATATCCCACATTTTCTCTTTGTGTTCTAACTCTGGAGTATATGAACTTACCTGATTTCACGTTCACTAATTCTTCATTTTGACAGTTTAAGCATACTTTGAAGCTCTTCAAAGCAAGTAGGTACTCTCTACCTCTGAACTTTTACCCCTGGTCTTCCAGTGAGATTTTCAATACTTTAATTTTCAACTGTAGAGTTGTCTTTTAGTTATATTTTGTAATTTTGATATCACTATTAATATATTCTGCTTGGTAAAACATAATCTTGCCTTACTATCATCGATATGTACATCTTTAAAGTGGCTCATTTAAGACTTTGGTTGAATTATTTCATTATCTAAACATTTGGAAGTTTCTATTGATTATGAGTTTTTCAATAATGGATTATATTTCCTTTTTTACTATGCATTCTTATAGCTTTTGCTGAACATTGGAAGTTTTGTATATTATAATGTGGAGTAATAATTACTTTTCTCATTGAAGTGAAAAAAGCTGATAAGAAGCTACTAACAGGAGGAAGGGTTTATTTTGGCTCATGGGTTGAGGATGACAAGAAAGGATTTGGCAGGAGGACTGATGACATTGAACCCACAGTCAGTAGGCAGAGATGGATGAATGCTGCTGCTCAACTAGCTTTCTTCTTTATGTTCAGCCCATTTCAAGGCCATGAAGATACCACCCACATTCAGGATGAGTATTGTATCTTCATCTGTCTGGGAAAGCCATCACAAACATACACAGAAACCTGTTTCCACGGTGATGCTAAATACAGTAGAGTTGATGGTGAAGATTAAACATCACCTATGAAAAGTTTTAGGTGCTCATCCTCAAGGGATTGTTTTCTCTTTTTAGTTTTTGCTTTTGTAATGATCTATATTCACTAAATTCTGCAAAAATATATACATGTTGTGGTACAACACTTATGTAGTCATGCTCAAATTGTATGCACGAATATTAGCTTATAAAATAAACTATGTTGAATCACAATATACAAACCTTAATAAAAATAACATCTTCAACTACTTTGATATTGACACTATTTATTAGCATATATTAGGAACTGCATGATGCCACACAACCACTCATAAGTCCAGTTCAAGGGAATCACATTTCATCATCTGACCTCCATAGGCACAAGGTATGCACATGGTAAACACACATACAGGCAAAACACTCATACACATAAATATATATTAAAATTATTGTGTAAAGTTTCCTTTTAATGATGATTATAAAGGCATACATCATCGTTATATATAATATTTCTAATTGTGGTTCTGTTGCATGGGCTAGTTCTATATTTTAAATATTTATTAATTTATGTGAGGAGCATGTGTCTGTACACCCACACATGTGTGGAGGTCAGAGGATAACTTGTGGGGGTCTGTTCTCTTCTTCTACTATGTAACACCTGGTGCACACACCCTGGTCATCAGCATTGGCAGCAGGTGCTTTTTCCTGCTGAGCCATCATTCCAGTTCACATTGGCTATTTAATACTGAATAATTTTAATCCTAAAATATTTTCATTAGTCCTTTTATTTTTTTCATAAAACTCCTCATCCTGTTTCACACATAATACTATAGTTCTAATCTAATCCTCAATGTTTAGCATCTTGCAGGCAATTGAGATATATAATCTCATTTTGCCAATTAATTGAAATTGTCTGAGATAAGGAAGATTAGTGGGTTTTGTGTGTTTGTGTGTGTGTGTGTGCTCATGTGCATACTTAATGTTAACATAAGACTTTAATGAGGAAAAATTAAACACAGGTGGACTGAACAGAAGACGTTAGATTCTATCACACACATGGTTTCTTCCCTTTCATACCATGTACTAGTGTGTTCTTTAGAGAAAGTCATGAATTGCTGCCACTTGCAGCTGATCAAATGATTTTTCTTTCATAACTTCATTCAATTATGTACCTTTGACATAAACTAAAAATCCATTTATTAGTAACCTATACTCTACATGGAATGCAAGAATCAGAGCAGTGAGGCCCCTGCTTTTGTAAGCATGACAAACACACAGCCAGCTCTCTAAAATCCTGGGAAGTCACATCCTATGGGTCACATAAACCAGACCCTACCTACCTAACCATAAAGAGTAGCCCCTATTATATATCCCAAGTCACATATGCATTGCTTCCTCATTTCTGTTATGTTAATATAAGCCACATATTAACTATGTCTGCCTCTTTACGGAGCAGGGCGTTCCCTCCATCAGCACTGTGCTTTGTTGGAGAGGACTGAACCCTCTTACATCAGCCCTAGCCATGTGTGCTGCCTGATTGCCTACCTTCCAGCATTAATGAAGCTCCTACCTGAAGGATGTTTTTCCTCAACACCTTGAGGTCCAGCTCCCATTCTCTTCTCCCTCCTTAATTGTCCTAAACAAGCATAAGTGTAAACTAAGGAAGCATTGTTAGCAATACAGAGCTCTGAAGAGAGCCAAGTGCTAGGGGACAAGGAAGTCAGTGTTCAGAACCACTGCGAGTGATGGCTGAAGAAATCTAGACCATCAAACAGAACATTTTCTCCCCACTAGTTTTTAGAATGTATTTGTCACTTCTCTTACTTTTGAAAGTTTGTTTTTAACTACAAAATCAAATCTCATAGGGACCTTTTAGTTATATAAGGATATACCCAGAGTGGCCAAAACTGTCAAGGCACAGATGTGGGCCACATAACAAAATCAAGTTCAAAAGTTTTCTTAATCAAATCTGGTGATGTGGTTTTCTCATTTTTGTGATTTCCTTTTTCTTTGTAATGATGCTATGTGTCTTAGTCAGGGTTTCTATTCCTGCACAAACATCATGACCAAGATGAAGTTGGAGAGGAAAGGGTTTATTGAGCTTACACTTCCATGCTGCTATTCATCATCAGAGGGTATCAGAACTGGAACTCAAGCCGGTCAGGAAGCAGGAACTGATGCAGGAGCCATGAAGAGATGTTTCTTACTGGCTTGCTCAGCTAGCTTTCTTATAGAGGTCAAGACTACCAGCCCACAGAGGGTACCACTCACAAGGGGCCCTCCCCCCTTGATCACTAATTGAGAAAATGCCTTATCACTGGATCTCACGGAGGCATTTTCTCAACTGAAACTACTTTCTTTGTGATAACTTCAGCTTGTGTCAAGTTGACACACAAAATTATCCAGTACACTATGTAACATGGTCCTTCGGGATGGTGTTCTACTGATGCTCTGTGTTTGAGAAGGATGTAATATGATGACGGAGAGTTGTGTGTTCTAGTCACAAGCCCTAGTACTGCTGGCTGCTGCCCATAATTAGTGAACCAACAATGAGTATTAAATAAAATGCTGTTATTCAGAGGTGCATGCAAAACAGGTGGGTGTATTAACATCAAAAAGCTGTAACCCGCCGGGCAGTGGCACACACCTTTAATCCCAACACTCAGGAGGCAGAGGCAGGCAGATTTCTGAGTTCGAGGCCAGTCTGGTCTACAGAGTGAGTTCCAGGAGAGTCAGGGCTATACAGAGAAACCCTGTCTCGAAAAAAAAAAAAAAAAAAAAAAAAAAAAAAAAAAAAAAAAAAAGCTATAACCCAACCCTTACAAGCACTCTGTTTCCATCAGAAGTTGTTCAGGAGCCTGAAAAGAAGCATTTCAGTGACAACACAGAATAGAAAAGACAGTGGATGATGGCAGCTGACTGCATATGAGAATAAAGGAGAAAATTTACATTTTGTGTCAGAAAATTTACATTATGTATTCTCTGGTGCATACATTTTTCTTTGCCCCATCAGTTGTTCAAAGATCTTATTGTCAGGTTTAAAGAAAACAATTGTTTATTTTTATTTTATGTGTATAGATGTTTTTACTTGCATGTATTTTTGTATGCCACATATGTGCCTGGTGCCTAAGGTAACAGAGAAGTGCATTAAATTCCCTGGAACTGGTGTTAAAGACATTTATGAGCCACTATGGGGCTACTGGGAACCAAACTTAGGTTCTTTGCAAAAACAAGTGATCTTAATAAACATGTCATCTCTTCAGCTCCCTATGGAAGGATTTTTTTGGAGTTCTTTAGAGTGTACATAAGTATAATTATGTAAATGTCAATACAAACCAACAAACTTTCACTTATAGAGAGAATATTAATATTTCTATCTGAAGAAATTTAACAAACATAACTATGTTCCAACAAATATTTTACCACTCCTTTTGTAAAATATTTTGAAGTCAACTTAAGTTATTAATATTTCCACATCTTGCCATGCCTATAGTAATATCTAAGCCAAATGATGTGATGAGGACCAGCCAGATACTTCAAACCTGAAACACCAGTTCAGACTCCATGAAGTTAGATTCCCTCTCAAATCCACCTAATAAGAGTAGACAACATATTTGGGATGATGCATGCCATTTGTTGCTCTGAGACAAAAACAAGTGGATACAATGAAAATTTTTCCATTTGTGTCCACAGGTTTTTTTTTTCAAGTAAAAGAGAGGAGGTAAGCACAAAATATAAGGAGATTCTACTTTTAAAACCCAGTAGCAAATGGCAAAGCAAAGCACAATGGGAACATTAGATCAGTAGAAACGTAGGATGTTGGGGTACTGGAGAAGGCACTAGAAACAAAAAATTAAAATCTGTAATAATTCATTCATAAGTTTATTTTCAACAGTAAATATATTTTGTGTGCGAATTCCACATCAATTTTTATTCGAAGTGTTAGAGGTACAAGAGTTAGAAAAACAAGACTTTGGTCTCATAAATCATACACTGAAAATTAGAGACATTAAGCATGTTAAGCATGTGTCCTGCACATGTTAATAATTTATTAAGTAGCAGAATAAACTCAACTTGAACACATGTGTTTATCAGTTTTTTACTTAGGAAGGAGGGGGGAGAGAGAGAGAGAAATATGAATCTAAGGATAACAGTTGACTTTCTACACCTGTAGTGCTTAAGGAGAAACAATTTGTGTTCTTCTGTCCAAAAAAAAAAATGCTTATATTTCCTTTTATCATACCTAAGAAAAATTGTGGCTGGCAAATGGATAATTCTTCAATGAGGTTGCTCTATCTTCTGTCTAATTCAAACTAGCCAAGCGGGCTTACTGGGTAATACTTGCTGAAAACTCCATACTTGAGCAAACTGAAATTTGTATTTACTTTTCTCTTCGTGGTATACCAATCAAGTCCTCATTGACTCTGCCTCTTGCACTTCATAAATCTTTCCACTTCTTTTTGCATCAATTGTCTTAGAAAAATAACTTAGATTTCATATCTTGACTATTCTAAAGCTTCCAAACTAATTTTCCCACACTAATACTTGCTATGCTTGTTTCCCAACAGAACAACAAATAAACTTTTAATATTTCCTTTCTTTGTAACCTCTCTATTCAAATCTCTTCAATTACTCATATATTTTAATATAAAGTAGAACATATGTAACATTATTTAAATATTTATTGAACTTTTGGAGGCGTGTTCTCCTTTCTAAGTATATGGACATACCTTAGTCACTTCCTACAATGTTTCTCTCACATCCATTCTGCTCTTACACTATCCTCCAGTGTGAGAATCAAAATTAATATATTTCAGAATGTTCTACAGTCTTTCTCTTTCAAATTTGGGAATGTTGTGCATTTTACATTTAAAACCTAGGAAGTCACAAGATAATATCACTCCAATCTAACAATCAAAAAAACAAGAATATCTGTGAACCTAGCTGAGCTTCCTTCTAGAGAGAGATAATAGAGACTGAAGCAGCCACCTCCTGTAGCCAGGCAGGACTTCCAGAGAAGGGAGGGGGCCATCAATCTACCTACAAAACCTTCACCCAAAATTTGTCTTGCCTACAAGATGTGCAAGGATAAAAATAAAGCAGATTAAAATGGTTGTCTTTTTCTCTGTTCTCTGCCATTGGATCCCCTTCCCCCAACGTGGACTGCCTAGTTGGACCTCAGTGGGAGACAATACCCTTAGTCCTACTAGGACAAGATGTCCCATATTTGAGTGGTACCCACAAGTGGCCTCTCCTGAAGGGAAGGGGATAGAATAAAGTTGGGAGGGGTTTGTAAGAGTAGAACTGAGAGGAGAACATGGAGGAGGCTGTGATCAGGATGTAAAGTTAATAAAAATTAAATCATTGGAGGAAAAAGAAGAAAATCTATAAAAGCATAGATTTTTCTCAAACTCTTTTAAGAGGAAGCCTGATAAGTAGTCAAGCAAAATGATTCTAAATAAAGATAATTCATTCAAGGAGAAACAACACACAAACTGCTTCATGGTCATATGAACATAGAAACAAATGGCTATAAGAAACAAATAAAAAGAAATAAATAAAAATGCCAATTAACTCTTTTAAAACCAGGAATGAATTAGTGTGAGCACTTAGGTTTATACTTACAAAGAATTTTGCACTGACTTGCAAATTCCTCTTCATAGACCTCCACTGAGAGTTTAAAAAAACTATTATCATGGACTGGGAAAAAGCACCTTCTCAGAATTTTAGAAATATAAAAAATTACCAGTTATCTTTAACTCATTTATTGTCCCTGTCTAAGGCACATGGGAAAGAACAGTTCTAGCAAGGATCTAAAAGAAGAAACATTTCTCCCTCTCTGGGAAAGGAGGATGGGTTTTCTTAGTCACATTCTTACACAGCTACAAAGTACATCTAAATCCCCTGTAAGTGGAGCAAGAAATGTACACCAAAGGGTTCAGCAGTCTGTGGAAATAATAGGGAATTAGAACTAGCTAAGCCCTTGAGACCCAGGGCCAGAGGGCTTAACTAGCTCTGTGGCTTAACTACAGGACTTAAGCCTCCTATATCATGCCCACCATAATAAAAGTACTGGAGTAGAAGTGACAGGTGAGTAGTTCCACAAAAGATTTGAGGACATGTGAACACTAATCCCAGCAGAAGTGCAGGTGAGAGATGTATGCTGAACACTAAACAAAGAGAAGTACATGTATGTCTCTCCTCCTACAGGAAACCCAAGATAGCAGCAGCTCAATATGGAAGAGCATCAGGTTTGTGTGTACCAAAGATAACAGTAGAAGCAATACAAGTGAAACACAGGTTGTCTTCTTAGCAGTGTGACCCAACTCCTCTCACACATGACCTAGAAAAAAATGCTTCAATTTCATCTCAAGCTTTATTTATCTTGGTCTCCATATTCTTTCTGCACTGAGTCTGATAACTGATAATACATATGACACTCAGAAGACCAAGGAAAGTCATTCCTTACTAAAAAGAAGATATAAAAATCCCCAACAGAGAAATACATTAGACATTGTAAATAATATATATGCATATGTCTAAACCTACTAGTTTATAAGCTAACTAGAAGATATAATTCTTAAAAAGTTTCAATTGAGGTATTAAATAACTTCTTAAAGGTTTTATTTGAGGTATTAAATAATGCTCCTCTCAGAAGTTTGAGAATAAAAATCACAATGCCCAGCATGGAACACCTTTCTGTGAGTTGGCGGATAGAGTAGCCCCAAAGGTTTCCAAACCAATGCAAACTACAAATGTTGATCCTGGCTGCTCACTAGAGATAAATGGTAGGTCCCTATTTCTGAGAATACCACATGTTTTGAAAATGGACATCAAAAATTCAAGCAGGAACTGAGCTGGAAACTTCTTCCTTCCTACTAGTATTCAGTTCCTAGAGCTGGAAGATGCTCTGCAGTCTTTTGGAGGAGAAAAGCCATCATCATTTTTACACGTCTGTGGGCCTGGAAGGCAGAACACACCTACTAATACCATGGTAGCATGTCAAATACTTTCTGAGTTGAATGTTTATAAAAGTCTTATAAATGGAGATGTCACAGGCTTTAAGGGAGAACCTGTTACCTGTTACCAGACTTGTGCTAAATAGATATGTAATGAAATTGCCTTCTTTTATTGTTGTATTTTGGGATTTTGAAACAGAGTTTCTCTGTGTAGCCCTGGATGTCCTGGAACTCACTTTGTAGACCAGGCTGGCTTAGAACTCACAGAGATCTGCCTACCTAATGGTGCATGCTTTCTAAAGTTTTATGCTTATACTCATATGTCAGTGCTGCTCTCAGCCTTGGCCAAAGAAGTTTTGTCTACAGTGGATGATGGCTAATGCAGATACTCTCAACGGACCAAAATGCTGAGGATAAGTAAGTGTGCTCAGCCCTAAAGTAAATATCTATATCACTCCCATAAAGGTTCAGGGGACTTCACAGAAAGAAGGACAGAAAAATTATTAGCACTGGAAGATTTAGAGAAATGCTATGGAAGGTTGTCTTCTGGACATACACAGTCTTTGTCATCATGAACAAAACCTATACACACAAAATTTGCACCAAAGTGGAAATTGTCTCAACAAAACCTACACACACAAAATTTGCACCAAAGTGGAAATTGTCTGATGTGTGTGTAGGATCCTAACTCTGGTTTAATGCAAGAGAAGCAGCCAGTCTCAATCACTGAAACATCTCTCAAGGACCTATCCCCTACTTAATTTTTTAAAGTAGTTATGAAACAAACAGAAAATAAAGTAACTTCTTGCTTGGTAACAAGAAAATGAAGACAACCACACTCAGAAACATATTAGAAATTATAATTATTTCTATAAAATTATTTAAAATAAATATGGGGATATGAAAAAAGACCCATTTGTTCGAGCTCATGAAGTGCCAGAATGTTTACGAGTGGAAATGTTGGAATCAAAGTGAAGAAGTTGCTGTGTGTTCTCCCAATGATCTGTTTATCATGCCATAATAAATATGCTGGCTTTGCATGTTAAAGTTTCTGGCTATTGCTGGAAACAAAGCAAATATTTTTAAAGTGTTTCTTTGTATTGTACTTCTGTGTGCATTCTGTTTGTTTTTAACATGAAGTGTCGGCCATATGATGTACTTCACAAATATCTTTAGAAACACTGGCTGAAAAAAATATATTTCTTCTTTTGTGTAAACTTTATTGATTTGGTTTGGGTTCAAATATGTGTATTGTTATAGGAATTTAATCTCAAATCATATGGAAAAGCAAAATATAGCTGCCTAAATGTTTTGTTGATATGGAATACAAATAAGGGAAACTGCATTACAGAATTATACTGCACATAATCATATGCAGTAGTTTTACCTAGACTATCATGTTGTTTTCTTTAATTAAGGGCTTTATAACATCCAGATATATGTAATCTTTCTGAAACAATGGCATGAATATGTAGCTATATGAAGGACCTATCCTAGGCACTTGAAACACATAAACAAGCAGAAAGATTTGACTGGTGGTTACCTGAATGCATAGGTAGCTATATTAATCCTGATTTTTGACTAATAAATTTATCTATAAAAGCAAAGAAGTGTTCTCAGTTTAAGCCATCCAGTGAGATATCTGAGAAATTGATGAAGCACAGGAATGCATTATTCCCTTGGACCACTGGTTCTGAATGGCTTTGCTACTTACTCTAATGGTAACTGTAACCTAGCAACTTAAGCAGACCAGGGAGCTGGTGGGAATTGCAGAATTTTGAACTCTGCCTCAGACCTATTGAAGGACAATTTATATTTTAACATGATGCCAGGTAATTTATGGATCTATTAGTATTCATAAACTGTTACCCCAGCAGTCCCACTTACATTTCATGCTAACTATATGCCAATTAATAATGCATCTCATGACTCATCCTCTATATTCATAAAAGCCAAGATGACCTGACTTCATCACAGGTTTTGGCTTGCTGGTAATTGGAGCTGTAGTTTTCTTCAATTTTATATCATCATTGCACAGATTCTCAGGGACTCAGATAATATTTGTGGATACTCTTCAAATATTTTAAATCAGAATGAAACATGTACTTTCCACACACTAAGGTCAAGGACTATAATCTGTGGGTCTCTTTATGGTCAGACATCTGCTTCTGACATCTTCTTATTATCTATATATAAATATAATCAAGCATTGCAAATGAACTGACAGATACTTACACCACGTAAGGTGAACTCTTACTTTATTGGGTCCAAACAGACAAGAAACAAATGCTGTTGAACTAACATTTCAAATACATACAAATTATTACTTTGCTTTGAAAAGACCTATGAATGAGATAACTAGTGCAGTCATTTCCTAGGGGAATGGTGAGAGCCATGAAGCCTGCATAGCTGTTTGACAAAATATCAGCAAAGTTGAACTATAGGATGCAATCATTGACCTGATTCTCCTTACTTTCAGTTTGAGTCTCTGTGTGCTACACTTTTGGGGGTGGGGGTGGCTATTAGCATAATGATTCACCCATGTCTTCTCTGAGAAAATTGCTTCCTATTCCCCTAAGAAAGTTCTGAAAGTAGTGCCCCTGTTTTCAAGGAAGTAAACTAAGTTGACCCTACTTGGAAGTCTTCTCATGTGTCTTGGAGATTGTGATCTGCCTCTAAAGAAATTTGTGAAACAAAATAACTACAATAGCAGGAACTCAGAGGAAGCTGGCAAGGTTCTGTGGGATAAGAGAAATGACAGAAGATCAGAGAATAGAAATTTTTTTACAGTATCTTTAGAATTTCTTAAAACTAGAACCTAAAAGATAGAGAGTCGTATATACTAGCCCCCCCAGTAAGAAGTCAGCATTAAAAGCTAGGATGACTGGGTTAACATAACATCATATATTGGTGATATGAGAATGATATGAAAGAATATAAGAAGAAGAAGGTATTAGGATTTGTCATTCTTAAAATGATTGGTTTATACCAAGTTACAGTGATGTTATTTAATTTAGAAGCAAAAGAATTCTTTTATTAAACAAATTCTTATAATATTATAGATACAAATATTACAAAATTAAGTAACCTTTACAATGATTCTTAAGGCTGAGAAAGTTCTTGGGCTTAGGCTTATTTTCAGGTAATACAATTGACCATTAAAAGTTAATAATATAATGTTTAAATCATGGTGATTCACCTGGACAGACTCAGATATTATCTATTCTCTATCTAAAGCATCTTAAAACCACAAAGTGCTGCCAGTCTGAGAATGGGCTGCTATATTATGCTTGCTTAAGCTTAAATGATTTATAAAATCTTAGAAATAGGAATGTGGGGTTGGTGATAATAAAATCTATCCTATCTATACTTAACCTGTGACCTTAGGCATACTAGAAACCTATGCCCAGGACAAAATTATATATTTATCTCCTGAGAAATCATGTATGTTTTTGAATCTGTATAAATATTTAAAAAAAAAAAAAGTTCTGATTGCTAGTGAGTCAGAGTTGCAAAGTCTCTCTGCTTTGATGTCTGACTCAATCTTTCCCTCACCTGATCCTACATACTCTCTGGAGCCTGTCCATTGCTGGGGCTGGACCCCGTCAGATAGAAATACACTGACACATATAATATAGAAACAGGTACTTTATATCTGTCTTTCTATTTAATACTGTTTATTAACTTGGTTTACTGTACCAACTGTCTTGCACTGCTAAAACAAAATACCTGGTATCCTTCATGTATGCAATTCCAGCTCAGAAATATAACAGATGAAAAAGGATAACTGTAGTTGCATGGAGCCTGACCCCTGTGCTGCTTCTATTGAGTTTCCTGATCTCAGACATGAGTGTTAAGAGACAACTGACTCTGGTTTTGGAATCAGCACATGTGCCCTATCACCTTGTTCCAGTGATGTTCACTCATATGGGAAAAATACACATTTCTTCATATGTATTGTTTCCTAATCTTATCTAAAATAATTGTTTGTGAAATCTATAATTTGTATCTTAAAGATTTCAGAGATTTGTATGAGCTGATTTCAACCTTAGCTCTTACTGGGCATTTCTTATAACTGAGTTTATAGTGCTAAAAAAAGCTATTGCCTTTGTTACTTTGTGTTACCACAAAGGGCTGAATTATATGAGACTGATATGTATGCAAATAAAATACTGCATACTGCTTCAGGGTTTAAACACATTTGTCCATCTAGGCCACTGCTTGAATCTCCAATATAATAAAAATACTTGGGCTTAATAATACTCAAATCCACAAAAACAAAACCAGAAAAAAAAATGATAACAATGAAATTTATAAGAAAGGAAAATGTATAAATAAAAATCCAGAATCAAAACAGTTAGTAAGGAAGACAAGTGCAAGGTGCTTCTCATTGCTGAACATGAAAGAAGTTGCACTGAGTGTTTCTGAAGGGGGAGGGGCTATGAGGAAGCAGAAGGTCCGGGCTCAAGAAATGATGGCAGAGGCTAGAGTTGGCTTACATGGAGAAAAGACTATGAAGACAAGAGTAGAAACACACCATGGAAACCTGAGGCCAAGTCCAGGAGACATTTGCCAGAGAAGACAACACAGGTGAGCTACACTGAGGTACACACAAAGGTGTTGAGGATCTTGCATCAGAATCCTGAGAACCAGGATAAAAAGAAGCAAAGATGAGCAAGGTTTCCACATACCCTCAGAGGCTCATTACAATAGGGTCCATGCATAGAAAACACCAAAGACCAGATTGAAATTGACAGTTTCAAAGGTGTCTCAGATTAGGACCTTTGGCCAAAGAGTGGACCTCAGCCACAAAAATCCTTCTAATCATTTCTGAAGACTAATACAAAGAGAAGGAGAAGCCATGCTATGCCTATGAGGAAGAAAAACTGACTGAGACCATATACCTATCATTCAATGTCTATCTACAGAATAATTGACTCTATTTTTTAAAAAAATAAAATTATCTGTTGTCTCCAAGAAATATGCATCACTAGCAAAGACACTAAAAGATTGAGTGTTAATGGATGGGAATAAACAATCAAACAATAAACACCGAAAAGAACTGACATATATTAGCATATCTGATATAGTAGACTATAAACCAAATTAACCAGAAGATATAATATAGGACCCATGCATATTAACAAAGGGATCATTTCCTCTAGATGATAAAACATTATAAATAAATGTTTATGCCTTGAATGTTTCATTAAAACAAAAACATTTAAATATATGAAAGGCCAGACAGGTCCTGACACAATAATAGTAGGAGGCTTTTAACCAGACTTCCATCTTTAGAAAAGCCTTCCAACTACAAACATGCCAAAAGACTTTCAAGCTAAATTTTACCACAGATAACTGGATTTAATGAATATCTGCATAGTAATATTCTATTAAACACACAAGGAATTCACATTATTCTCAATGGTACATGAAATTTTTTCTAATATTATTTGTATTATAAGCTACACACAAGTCTCAAGTACAAAAAAAAAAATAGAATGAACAAAACATGGACTAGTTTCTTGTATTTTATTACAAACCAGCAGGATGAAACTAGAAATTAACAGCAAGAAAAGCCATACAAACTAGCAAGATACTGGGAACTGATTCCTAGAATCGAATGAAAGTGATAACATGTCCTACTGGAGACTCTAGGATGTAGCTTAGGCAGTTCTGAAGAAATGAACTGACAACACTAAGTGGTGGAAAGCTCTCCCATGTTCCCCATGTTCATGAATTGACAGAATAGATATTGTGAAAATGTTTTTATTATGAATAGTTGTCTATAGATCCAAAAAGATCACATCAAAATTTCAGTGATGTTCCTGGAAGAATTAGGAAAAAAATTCTAAATTTCAGGCAGAAGCACAAAAGATCACAAATGAGCTGACTAATTATAAACATGAAATAAAATGCCTGAATTCAAATTATACTACTGGGCCACAGTGACATAAGCAGTATAGCACTGGCACACAAAAAATTTAAATATTTAAACAAATGAAATAAAATAGAAAGTGGAGAAACCCACATAAATACATATGTAATTTCTGTCAAAGGAGTTGAAAATATATACTGTAGAAAGAGAGTTTCTTCCACAAATGTTACTGGTGATATCATCATTCAAAATATTGAAAGTAGATTCATATGCCATTCTTCATAAAGCTTAATAAAATTCATCCAAGACCTTAGTGCAAAATTTGTAATGTTGAAACTGCTATAGAAAAGTATTTCAAAATATACACATAAGCAAGAATGCCCACAAAAAAATATTTCTGAAGCCAAACAAAATAACTCTAAAGACTGAAAATGGAAATCTAAAATATCTGTATAGCAAAGAAACATATCAGCAAAATGAAGCGCTAATCTACAGAGTGGGAGAATAGCTTGAACTGCTTCTTAGCTATGCTTGAGACAGAAGCATTCTCCCTAGAATATATGAAGAATATAAAAATGAAAACAAAACAAGCAAAAATCCGATCAATAAAAAGCCTAGAGAACCAAGCAAAGAGTTCTCATAAAAATGAATGAAGAAAGGAAGAAAGGAAGGAAAGAAGGAACAAGAAAACAAAGGAAGGATAGAAGAACAGAAGGAAGGAAGGAAGGAAGAAACGAAGAAAGGAAGGAAAGAAGGAACAAAGAAACAAAGGAAGGAAGGATAGAAGAACAGAAGGAAGGAAGGAAGGAAGGAAAGAAGGGAAAGGAAGGTAGAAGAAAAACTCAATCAACAATATCATTAGCATTTAGGAAGTACAAATTATAAATACCTAAAGATTCAAAATCATCCTATCAGAGCAGCTAACATCAAGAAAGCAAACTACATTACATCTATCAAACTTGTTAAGGTTGGTGAAAAACTTTTCCGATTCTGTAGGCTGCTGTTTTGTCCAATTAATGATGTCCTTAGCTTTTCAATTTCAAGATGTCCCATTTATTAATTGTTGATCTTACGGCCTGTACTATTGGTATTCTTTTCAGGAATTTGTCTCCTGTGCAAATCTGTTCAAGGCAGTTCCCCACTTTCTCTTCACACATATTTGTCACAGATGTGCAATTGGTCTTCATGTGTGTCCCCTAAAACTTGTAGTAGATGCTGTCTCTGACTCTGTTGCCTGCCATTGGATCTCCTCCACCCTACATGACAACCTTATTGGACTTCAGTGGGAAAGGAGGTACTTAGTTCTGCTGAAATTGGATGTCACAAGATGAGGTGGTACTCAAGGGTGCATCTCCCTTCTCTGAGGAGAATGAAAGGGACTAACAGAGAGAGGGATTTGTTAAATATCTGACTGGGAGGAGAGAAGGGAAAGGGGCTGTGATCAGAATGTAAAGTGAGTAAAATAAATAAATAAATAAATAAATAAACAAATGACAACAAGTACTGGTGGGGACAGAAGGGAAGGAAATCACATCCACTTCTGAAGGGAAAATAAAATGAGGTAGCCACTGTGAAGATCAGTGTGGAGGCTAAAATAAAAACCACAAAGATATTGAACATGCGTGTTTATTGTGACACTATTCACAAAACTTGCCTAACTGTCCATCAATAGATGAACTGATAAAGAAATATAATAAACACACAAAAGAAAACTGTATTTATCTATACAAATTAAATCATAATATTTTCAGAAAAAATATCCAACTAGAAATTATTATATTAACCAATGTAACCAGCTCAAAAAAGACAAACACTATATTTTGTCTCATATGCAGATCCTAAATTTTACTATTTATTAGTATATAACTGTTGAAGAAAATTTTAATCCCAATCCAGGGTTTCTACCCCATATGTGACCATTTAGTTCTCAGATAAAAGACACATACATATCCTTTATATTTATAATAAGCCTTAAATAGCACAAGACCTGGGCAGATACCTATCCTCCATGCTATTAGAATCTAATTTTCTACTGATAACCCCTAAGTAATTACTTACTATGTATCTGGGCTGATTTTAACTCCAGTTGGCCAGCCCTAAGGGCCACATTTTTATTACTCACCTATCCTATTGCAGCTTCTCTTCCCCCTCCTTTCCTCTCTTTCCCTCCAACCCCCTGTGGTTCTCCTCCAACCCCATGCCCTGGAAACCTAAATCCCACCTATGTCTCTTCTGCTCAGTTATTAGCTATTGACCTCTTTATTTACCAATTAGAAGTAACTTGGGGGCAGAGCCACAGGTTTACATGCAGACTCCAAATCTTGGAGGCCCCCACACTTAGTACTACAATACATATTAAAAAACAAAGACTCAACATATAAGCAACCTGTAAGCATGGGAGCTTACAGGTCATCAAACTGTGAAGAGAACCATAAAAGTAAAATAAAACAACTCTTAAGGAAATAGGTTGGAGAAAAGTAGAAAAAATGGTTAATTGAGTATATATGGCTTAGAAGTGGAAGCTACTGCAAAGAGGAAGGAAGCAGCAAGCAGTAAGAAGTCTGGAGGAGAGGGATGAGGAAGGACTATCAGTCTCACAGAATAGGTGAAAATATCTTGGTGAAATCCAACTTGTAGTGGGAGCCATGTTGTTTCTCCTGGGAAAAGTACATGAATGTTGTGTGCGTGACCTCCTTGAGACAAGGCCCTTTGGAATTTTTTTCCACTTGCCAAGGACTAGTGGGAATGATAACCAGAATTACTATGTCAATCAATAGTTTCTACTTTTTTAAAAGGTTAAGTAAAGGCATGATTGGCCAAGACCTCTAAAGAAGATCCCTTATTGGATGGTCTCAAAATAGATAGGAATGTATGAGGAAAAAGGAAGGGTCTTGGAAATGTCAACTTCTGAGGACCTAAGCCAATACATTGAAGGGAGAGAAAGTTCAAGACATACTTAGAAGAAGATAGAGCCTAAATATCAATAGTAAAGAGTTCATTCTCAGGACAAGTTAGTTATTTCTTAGGATAAGTTAATAAGTAAAATTTGCTACACTCTTTGAAAGAAATATTAGTTGGATAGATTCATCTTTGCCCTAAGTAATGGCTTATATAAAAGAAAGAAATAGTATGAGTTTATGGAAAGGTGTTAATTGTCAGTTTCTGATCTTTATGGAAAAGTTGTATAGAGCAGAACCATACTGTAAAAGTGAGACAGATTATGGCATAAAAGACAATTTACAATACATAGTGAGCATATTGAATTAGTAGGTGATAAAATGCAAAGGATATATTTCTGTTAAAAGTTTGTTTAGATTCTAATTGTCTTTTACTTTGAAATTTCATGTCTGCTGCTGGCCTGTACAAAAACTAAATGTGTGTGGCTAGATATAATCATTTGGCTTGCAATACAATTCTTAAATTATTTGGCTTGCAATATTCAAGTGTGCTTATCTCTGACATAATCATTTGAATTATAATACTAAACTGCTTAGACATGGGGAAAGGTTAATCCCTGACTACAAGGAAATAAGGGAAACTTAAAATAAAAATTTTTATTGGATATTTTTGTTATTTACATTTCAAATGCTATCCCCTTTCCTCATTCCACCAGAAAACCCCTATTCCATCCCCCCTTCCCTTGTTTCTATGAGGGTGTTCCCCCACCTAATTAGTACTTTTTGAGATTCTTGAATAAAGGTTAAAGCAAATTGTGATTCTGTGTGTGTTTGAATGTTCTGACATTTTCTATAAATAAAGATAGCTCGAGCTATTTGGGGTCACTTACTTAAATAACAAATGATCAGAGTCCTCCTTATCATTGACTCCATATCTTGGTTCTGGGTTACTGAATTCACCAGACATGGACTCCATCAAATTTGTGTGCTGATTTAAAAGTAATAAAATAAATAAAAGTTATTAACAAAAAGCTCTATGTTTAAATGAAAAACAATTTTATATTATATGAGGCTACAATCATACCAAACATATGAAATATAACAATGTGAAATAAACATTTTGTTAAAGAGATTCAATATGAAAGATTCAGCAAATTTCTCTTAAGAAGCAGGAACTGACAACAAATGCATCAAAGAAACATGAGTACTGTTAGAGAGTTTAGCTGTAAATATATATATAGGCTGGGGAGATGGCTTTGTGATGAAGGGCTTGTCATATAAGAATAGATACCCAGACGCCATGTAAAGCCAAACTCATGAGTGAATGACTGTAATTCTTCTTATAGTGGTGGGAAATCAAGCCAGAAGAATCACTGCAAGTTTGTGGACCAGCTAGACTAGTGAACAAAGCAGCAAACATCAAGACCCTGCTTCAAGCAAGATGGAAGGTGATGACTCTATGCTTGTCTCTGACCTCCTCACACGTGCTTTGGCATGCACAGGCTGGGACTCACATGGATGTTTGCATCTGCACACATATAAATAATTTATGGAAATGTTTTATATTTAAAATTAAATACTGTATACTATGCAAAAATATAGGATTGCTTCTCATACATTCAAACTGAATTAACATTTAGAAAGGCAAATTCAAGCAGCACAAAGTGTTGATTGCTTCATTTCAACTACTGTGGTTTGACTCAACATATTGGAATATTTTCCTGGAAGTACAAGAGAGGATCTAGTTAAAACATTTACATATAATTCCTCCTGAAGTCACTCCCTGCTTTTGAATTACCTGTGAACATTCCCCTTATATTTTGATGGCTTTAGTGACTATAACAGATGGTAAATTTTACACTGAAGAGTCCTAAAATAAGCTGTTACTGTCTTCTCCATTATTTGTGCCAACAAATCTTCAGTTGCTAGAAATTTTAGTGCTAAAATTTTAATTTCCAAGTTTTGATTCTAAGACAAATATTTATGTCTTCATTCTTTATTTCTAGCAAATGTGCTTATGGAAATTAGTTGTCATAGTGTCATGCTGTCATTTTGTCTCACTAATTTTTATTCTTCCATAAAAAGACTATTTGGAACAGTTTGAAAGTTTGAAAGTGGGATAATACACATCTTCACTGTGATGTGAAGGTAGAGTGTAGAGCATAACAGACTTCAAAACTCAGACAAAATAAGCAACATACTAGTCTCCCCATCTTCCACAGGATTCCCCCAAGCTCCACCTAATATTGACTGTGGGTCTGTGCATCTGCTCCTATCAGTTGCTGAATGAAGCTTCTCTAATGACAATTATGGTAGGTGTAGATATACGAGTTTAGCAGAATATCATAGGAATTATTTCATTGACATTTATTTATTTATTTATTTATTTATTTACTATTAATTTTTTTATTTATTAGCAGACATGTTTTGTTTTTATCCTAGGTCTCTGGGCTATCCAGCCTCTGGTTTCTGCTCCTTCAGGCAGTGTCAGGTACAAGTTCCTTCTCTTGGCATGGGCCTCAAACTGGACCAGTCATTGGTTGGTCCACTTCCACAAGTTCTGTGCCACATTTACCCACCACATCTTTCAGGCAAAAATAATGTAGATTGAAAGTTTTATAGCTATGTTTATGTCTCAGTCCCTCCACTGAAAGCCTTGCCTGATTACTGAATATGGTCAGTTCAGAGTCTGTATCCCTGATAACTAAGAATCTTCTATAGGATCATAATCATGGATTTCAGAAAATTTGTGTTATACTAGGTTTCTACCTCAAGCCCAAAATGCCCCCCACTAATTCCAGTGATCTCTGCAAGTAATGTCTCCCTTTGTCACCACAACCTGATGACCCCTCCTTTTCCCATTCCCACCTGCCCCCAGTTCACCTGCAATATCTATTCTAAGGAGAACCACACTGCCACACTTGGTCTCTCCTTGTTTCTGCAGTCTGGGTCTGTGGATTGTAATATGATTATCCTTTACTTAACAGCTAATATCTACTTACAAGAATATACATATCAAGTTTT
Organism: Rhynchomys soricoides; assembly: GCA_019843965.1. NCBI lineage: Eukaryota > Metazoa > Chordata > Mammalia > Rodentia > Muridae > Rhynchomys > Rhynchomys soricoides. The sequence goes on along the minus strand of JADRCH010000077.1, from coordinate 4,198,334 downwards.
TTATTATGGATCTGGGTTACCTCATGAGGATGGTTTTTTCTAGTCCCATCTATTTGACTACAAATCTCATGATGACATTGTTTTTGTAGTTCATGGTGTAAATGTGCCATGTTTTCCTTATCCATTCTTCCACTTAAGAACATCTAGATTTTTTATAGCTTCTGGTTGTTATGAATAAAGTTGCTGTGAACATAGTTGAACAAGTGTCCTTATGGTAGGATAGTGAGCCTTTTAGGTGTATTCCCAGCAATGCTGTAGCTGGATCTTGAGATAGATAGATGTCCAATTTCTTGGGAAACCACCAGGTTGATTTCCAAAGTGTCTGTATTGGTTTGCACTCCCACCAGCAATGGAGAAGCATTCCCCTTGCTCCAAATCCTCAACAGCATGAATTGTCACTTGTGGTTTTGATGTTAGCCATTCTGACAGATGTGAGATGGAAAATCAGAGTCATTTTGATTTGCATTTTCCTAACGGCTAAGTATGTTAAATATTTCTTTAAGTGTTTCTCAGCCATCTCAGTGTCTCACTTTCATTTCTATTAGATTTAGTATGTCAGGTTTTATATCGATGTCCTTTATCCACTTGGACTTGATCTTTGTGCAAGGTGCTAAATATGAATTTATTTTAATTCTTCTACATGCAGATCTTCAGTTTGATCAACAGTATCTGTTGAAGATGCTTTCTTTTGTCCACTGTAAGTTTTAGGCTTCTTTGTCAAAGATTAAGTGTCAATAGGTATGTGGGTTTACTTCTGGGTCTTTGATTCTGTTCCATTGATCAACCTGTCTATTTCTATACCAGTGCCATGAAGTTTTTATCAGTATTGTTTGTAGTAAGGCTTGAGATCAGGGATGGTGATTCCCCTAGAAGTTCTTTTATTGCTAAAAATAGTTTTGGATGTCCTAGGATTTTTGATTTTCCATATGAAAGTTGAGAATTGCTCTTTCCATGTCAGTGAAGAATTGAGTTTGACTTTTGATGGGGATTGCATTGAATCTGTAGACTGCTTTTGAGAAGATGGCCATTTTCACAATGTCAATCCTACCAATCCATGAGCATGGGAGATCTTTCCATCTTCTGAGGTCTTTGGTTTCTTTCTCTCAGGATTTGAAGTTCTTGTCATACAGATTTGTACTTGCTTGTTAAGCACTACACCAAGATATTTTATATATTTTATGACTATTGTGAAGGGTACTATTTCACTAATTTCTTTCTGAGACTGTTTATCACTTGTTTAAAGGAAGGCTACTGATTTGTTCGAGTTAAATTTATATCCTACCATATTGCTGAAGTTGTTTATCAGCTGAAGGGGTTCTCTGATGGAATTAAGGGGTTTTTATGTATACTATCATATCATCTTCAAATAGAGATAATTTGACTTCTTCCTTTCTAAATTCTACATCCCCTTGATCGCCTTTTGTCTAAATGCTTAGGTAGAACTTCAAGTACTATTTTGAATAGACAGAGATTGGGCAGACTTGTCTTATGCCTATTTTAGTGGCATTGCTTCTAGTTTCTCTCCATTTAATTTAATGTTGGCTATTGGTTTGCTGCATATTGCTTTTATTATCATTAGGTATGTTCTATGAATTCGTGACCTTTCCAAACTTTTAACATGAAGGGGAGCTGTATCTTTTGAAGGCTTTTTTAGCATCTAATGATATGATCCTGTGATTTTTTCCCCCATGGATTTGTTTATACAGTGCATTACTTTGAAGGTTTCTGTATATTAAGCCATCCCTGGGATGAAGCCTACTTGATTGTGGTGAGAGATGGTTTTGGTGTATTTCAGTTTCTGAGAATTTTATTGAGTATTTTTATATCAATATTCATAAGTGAAATTGGCCTGAAGTTCTTTTTCTTTGTTGGGTTTGTGTGAGGTTTAGGTATCAGAGTAACTGTGGCTTCATTGAATGAATTAGGTAGTATTTCTTCTGTTTCTATTTTGTGGAATAGTTTGAGAAGCATTGGTATTAGCTCTTCTTTGAAGTCTTGGTAAAATTCTGCACTAAAACCAAATGGCTACTAGCCTTTTTTGGTTGGAGGTTTTTAATGACTACTTCTATTTGCTTTGGAGTTATGGGACTGTTTACATAGTTGACCAGATGTTGGTTTAACTTTAATACATGGTATCTGTCTAGAATATCTTCCATTTTACCTAGCTTTTTCAATTTTGTTGAGTATATGTTTTTGTCGTAAGATTTTTTTTTTAAATTTCCTCAGTTTCTGTTGTTATGTCTCCCATTTCATTTCTGATTTTTTAAATTTGGATACTGACTACATGACCTTAGTTAGTTTGACTAAGGGTTTAATCTAGCTTGTTGATTTTCTCAAAGAACAAGCTCTTGGTTTTGTTGATTCTTTGTACCATTCTCTTTGTTTCTAATTGGTTGATTTCAGTCCTGAATTTATTTCCTGCCATCTACTCCTCTTGGGTATATTTGCTTCCTTTTGTTCTCGAGATGTAAGATGTACTGTTAATCTACTAGTATATGTTTTCTCTTGAATGTACCAGAGACCTGGGAGGTGAGAGGATCTCAAAATTCAAAGGGAGGGACTTTAGATGAAATACCTAATAGTAGTGAGAGGGAACTTGTAGAATATAACTCCAGTAGAAAGACAGGGTATCAAGTGGAGTGATCAGGTTGCCATCCCACAGTTAAAATCTCTGATTCAGAATTGTTCCTGTCTAAAAGAAATGCAGGAACCAAAATACAGCAGAGAGGAAGGAAAGGCCATCAAGTGACTGGCTAATTGTGGGATCCAACGCATGAGGAGTTGAGGAGATGGGCACCAAAGCGGGACACTACTCCTGATGCTATACTGTGCTTATAGACATCAGCCTAGCATGGCTGCCCCCTGAGAGGCCCAACCAGTAGCTGAAAGAGTTAGATACAGACACTTACACTCAACCAATGGACAGAAGCCAGGGACCCCTGGGGTTAAATTAGGGAAAGGCTAGATGTTGAGGAGAAGGGCAACCCCACTTCCCAAGGTTGCAAATTCCCATTCATTATTCTGGCCCTTGGGGCTTCCCTTCTGCCCCCTACCCATCCAATTTCTTATAAAGGCACTTAATGCTATGAATTTTCCTCTTAATACTGTTTTCATTGTGTCGCATAAGTTTGGGTATGCTGTGTCTTCACTGTCATTGAATTCTATAAGTCTCTGATTTCTTTATTTCTTCCCTGACCAAGTTATCATTGAGTAGAGAGTTGTTCAGTTCCATTGAATATGTGGGCTTTCTGTTGTTTTGTTGTTATTGAAGACCAGCCTTAGTCTGTGATGATCTGATAGTATGCATGGCATTATTTCAGTTTTCTTGTATCTGTTGAGGCTTGTCAAATTATATGGTCAATTTTGGAGAAGATACCATGAAGTGCTGAGATAAAGGTATATTCTCATGTTTCGGGGGTAAAATGCTAAGTAGATATCTGTTAAATCTATTTGGTTCATAACTTCTGTTGGTTTCATTGTGTCTCTATTTAGTTTCTGTTTCAGTGACCTGTCCATTGGTGAGAGTAGGGTGTTGAAGTCTCCCAGTATTAATGTATGTGATTCGATGTATGTTACAAGCTTTAGTAAAGTTTCCTTTACAAACGTGCATGCCTTTGCATTTGGGGCATAGATGTTTGTAATTAAGACTTTCACTTGATGGATTCTTCCTTTGATGTGCCCTTCCCCATTTTGTTTGATAACTTTTGATTCAAAGCCTTTTCTTTTGGATATTAGATTTATGGCTAATCCACATTGTTTTTTGGGTCCATTTACTTGAGAAACTTTTTCCAGCCCCTTCCCCTGAGGTAGTGTGGCAGGATTTTCCTTGTCCAATTAATTTAAATATTAGTGCAGCAGGAAGCCTGTGATTGGACAGGGAAAGGGGAGGCGGAGCTAAGAGTTGGAGAGGCAAGAAGTGACTTGGGAGAGAGGAGAAAGAAGCAAGATGGAGGACTGACAGGATAATTCAGATTCAGCATGGCTTTAAATAGCCACGGGTAGATATAATATCATATAGGGATGAAATAATTGGGATTAACTTGTCTAATCTAGGTGGACAGCTTGTATCACTATCAATTGGCTCTGAAATTCTTGTGTGGGCATCTTGTGAAATGAGAATTTACTGTTATGTAAATCTGACTGATAAATTATAAGCTTCTAGAGTTTTGTTTCTACCGGGATACTGGTTGTTGTGGGGACTGACCAGGCAGTCATTGTGTGGGGCTGGTGTGGCAATGACCAGCCAGCAGAACTTAGGGAGTCGGGTACAGACATTTCAGGAGCTTAGGACCAGAGAGACTGCTGAATTGAGAACACCCCACTGGAGCCACATGGCCTGTTGGTGCCCAGCATAGCATGGGAACTTCCGGCTCTTTTTTAATATCTCCTGCAGACAAGATAGGGGCTGTCTTTGTCACTGAGCTGTATTTGTTTTATGTATCAAAGTGCTAGATCCTGTTTAAGTATACAGTCTGTTAGCCTGTGTCTTTTTTATTGGGAAATTTAGTCTATTGCTGTTGAGAGATATTAAAGACATATGATTGCTAGTTCCTGTTATTTTTGTTGTTGGAGGTGGTAGTGTGTGTGTGTGTGTGTGTGTGTGTGTGTGTGTGTGTGTGTGATTTGCTTCCTTTGGGTTTGTTGCACAATATTTAATTTCATGTGTTTTCTTGGATGTAGTTACTCTCCTTGAGTTAGTTTCTCTTCCAGTATCCTCTGTAGGGATGGATTAGAAGAAAGATATTGTTTAAATTTGGTTTTGGCTTGGAATATGTTGGTTTCTCCATCTATGCTAATTGAGTATTTTGTTGGGTATACTAGCCTAGGCTGGCATTTGTGTTCTCTTAGAGTCTGGATGACATCTGACCAGGATCTTCTGGTGTTTAGAATCTTTGTTGAGAAGTCTGGTGTAAACTCTCAAAGGTCTACCTCTATATGTTACTTGGCCGTTTTCTCATATAGCTTTTAACATTCTTTTTTGTTCTGTGCATTTAATGTTTTGAATATTATGTGATGGGAGGATTTTCTTTTCTGGTCCATTCTATTTGGTGTTCTGCTGGCTTCTTGTAAATTTATGGCCATCTCATTCTTTAGGTTAGGGAAATGTTTTATGAGTTTGTTGAAGATGCTTTCTTGACCTTTGAGCTGGGAATATTTACTCTCTTCTATTCCTATTATTCTTAAGTTTGATCTTTTCATTGTGTCTGAATTTTCTGGATATTTTGGGTTAAGGGCATGTTACATTTTGTATTTTCTTTGGCTGTTGAGTCAATATCTTCTATGGTATCATCTATGGCTGAGATTCTCTTCTATCTCTTGTATTCTGTTAGTGATGCTCAATTTCTTTACCTGTTTGATTGTATTTTCCTGTATTACTTTAAGGGATTTACTTGTTTCCTCTTTAAGGCTTCTACCTGTTTGCCTGTGTTTTCCTGTATTTCTATGAGTGAGTTCTTTATATACTCCTTAAAGGCCTCTATCATCTTCATGAGATGGGATTTTAGGTAAGAATCTTGCTTCTCAGGTGTGTTATGGTATCCAGGCTTGCTGGGGTAAGAGGACTGGATTCTGATGATGCCGAATTGCATTGGCTTCTGTTCCTTATGTTCTTGTGCTTGCCTCTTGCCATCTGGTTATCTCTGCTCTTAAATGGCCTGGTTGTCTCTGACAGGAGCTGGCCTCCTTGGAGACAGGTAGAGCTCTGTGACTTGTGTTAGATTCAGCCTCCTAGGAGGTAGGCAGTGCTGTCTCTGGTTTGGGGCTGGGGACTCCTATGTCTCTGGTTAGAGCAAGCCTTCTGTTTCCCTGGTTAGGGCAGAACTCCTGTGTTCCTGGTTAGGGCAAAACTCCTGGGAAACATGAAGGCTTTGGGTGCCAGGGGTTCGAACTGCCCCAGTTGCAGATGGATTTTCAGACCAGAAGGACTGCACCCCTGGTTACAGAAGAACTCCTGTGTCCCTGGTTATAGCAAAACTGCTATGTTCCTAGTTACTATAGACTTATTGGGAGACATGTAAGCTGTGGTGTGTGGAAAGGCCCTGGCGGTGAATCAGACAGGAAGAGACATTGAGCCTTTTAAAAAAAAACATTGATTGACTATTTCTATTTCTTTTGGAAAAACTGTCTGTTCTCTTAATTAATCCACTTATTTGATTGACAGTTTGAAATTTTAGGTGCTTAATATTTTGCAGTTCTTTATATATTCTTCATATTAATTCTTTGTCTGATATATGGATGGCAATGATATTGCTCCCATTCTGTAAGCTGTCTGATCATCCCAGTGATAGTTTGTTTTTGTTTGTTTTGTTTTTGTTGTGTTTTGGTTTTGAATTTTAGTTTTTTTTGTTTTGGCTTGGGTTTTTTGGTTTTGTTTGTTTATCTGTTTGTTTGTTTGTTTGCTGTGTAGAGACTTTTTATTTCATATAATCCCATATATCATCTCTTAGAGCTATTGCTTATATAATGTTGCATAATACAAAATGAATACAAAACTCAGTAGCTTTATCATATACTCTAGTAGACTTACTGAAAAAAAAAATTAGGAAACTATTCCATTCACAATAGTTATAGAATAGTTATGAGTACAAACTTAGGACACAGAAAAACTAAGATACTAGATTATGGAAAGACTTTCCACACTTATACATGTGAAAATACTTATGTAGCCAAAAAAATTCTACACATTGAATGTAATCCTCATTTAAATCCCAATGACATTCTTGAAAAAATAAAAAAAGACTAGAATAAATAACCCTAAGTGTCATATAAAAAAGACAATGGATACTCAAAGCAACCTTAAGTAAAAATACAGCTAAAGACATTTTGCCAGTACAGAAACAAAAACATAGACCCAAGGGTACTCTAGGAAATCTCAGCAATAAGCCCATATAAGCTTTAAGTTATTTTTAAAAGAAATTTATAGTATAATAGGCTTCCATTTGGGATTTTATGCATTTTTTATTTTACTGACATTTAATTTTTGATAAAGGTGTTAAAAGTATATACCAAAAAAAATTTGGCCTATTCAAAAAATGTTGCAAACGAAACGGGTCTGCTGTCTACAAATAAATGAAATTAAGTCCACATTACTCATTATGAACAAAAAAGTTCAGATAGGTCAAGTATAATAATTTGAAATTTCAAACAAGATCCTGCTAGAGAAAAACATTTTGTGATGTAGGTATAGGAAAAAATTTTTCTTTGTGAGATCTTGAGCCTAATTCTGGGAATTTTGAGCTTGTCTGTGCCTTACTTCATCTGCTATTGCTTGCCCCACCACCTCCAGAGGGTGTATCTTTAAGTACTGGTATCAGAAACCTGTGGGAAAGTTATTTTGGCACAGTGTAGGAGCAGGGCAAAAGACAACTTAGCCTGTATACTGTTGTTTCTGGAAATTTCCTAGAGGTCAAAATTTACAACCATAGCTTTTGGGTTTGTTTGTTTGTTTGTTTGTTTGTTTGGAGGGGTTGTTGTTGTTTTTAGAACAAATTCTATATTGCCAGCCATTTTCTGGGAACCCGAGATGGAACTGGATTGAGAGCCTATTATCTTGGTCATTTTTAAATGAAATCTTGCTTCAATTTTGATTTTAAACTCTAGTAGTTGTATTATTCTCTGGTGGGATTAACATTTTCTGGAGGCCCTAGCAAGATTCAGACCATCCACCCAAATTCTAAGTCAGGACCATCACTCTAGAACTATGAGGAACTTCAGAAGGCATGTGACAGGATTTTCCTTGTCCAATCTATTTAAATATTAGTGCAGCAGGAGGCCTGTGATTGGACGGGGAAAAAAGAGGCAGAGCTAAGAGTAGGGAAGAGAGAGAGAGCGAGCGACAGGTTAAGAGGGGATAGCCAAGATGGTGGAAGACAGACAGGATTATTCAGAACCAGCATGGCTTTAAATAGTCATAGGTAGATATGTTATTATATAGAGATAAGATTATTGGGGGTAACTTGTCTAATCTAGGTGGGCAGCTAGCTATAAACAGGTAGCCAGATGGCCGCAGGGTCAGAGAGTTGCCGGCAATAGCACAGGAAGTCTACCAGACCATTTCTTAATATTTCCCATGACAAAGGCATGTGCATTAAAACATTCCAATGCTCTAAGGCTGCCTTCAGCTTGCATCAGAGTGAATTTCCATTCTGAGAAAAGTAGAAAACTTCTATGGAGGACTCCTGGCCTATAGAATCCCAGGCATCCACACCATGTAGCCAGTCAAAGAAGAGCTGACTGACCTTGGATCTACTGACACCATGTAACATCAAAGATTATAAAGCATCCTAGAGAGCCAGCCAAGACACCAATAGAAACTCTCTAAGTTCTTTGGAATTCTATTCTTTCCCTATTCCTTAACTGATGATCCAGCCTCCATTTGTCTATATATGGGAACCCAGGTTAAGAACTCCTGATTGATATTGGAAAGATAGAATAATAAAGTGATACATGCACTGTGGAAAGGGGCAGAACTGGAAATGTGTCAAGGGTGAAGACTAGACTGAAGTGAATGGCCTATGCTTCCACTCAAGTCCACGGTGATGTCAGGATCTATGCTGCCACTGAGAGCAGTGTCTGGGGCTGAGATCCTACTGCAGCTAGAATCTGTGTTGATGTCTGTTGTCTGGACTGAAGACTGAAGCTATGTTGATGTTTGTGTGTCATGCTACTGCCAGTGTCCATACTGATACAAGTAGCCTAAAATGACACCTGGGTTTGTGGTCTTATTCAGGCCCATGCTGCCACTCAGAGCTATGTCTGTGTCTGAGGTCCTACTGCAGCCAGGGTCTGTGTTAATGTCCATGGCCTATGTTACCACCAAAGGCCATGTGGCTGACCATGGTCTAGAATGTAGACTGAAACCATGTTAATGTCCATGGACTATACTGCCACTGAATGCATACTGATGGGAGTAGCCTGAGCTTCCACCCAGGGCCATGTCTGAACCCATGGTCCTAACCAAGAGGGGGTCTATGTTGATATCCATGGCCCATGATACCACTGGGTTGCCTCCATGGACCTTGTCTGTAGCTGGGGACCATGTTGTGGTCTGTGCTGTTGCCAAAAACACCCATGTGGATATGCATGATCTGTGTTTCCATTAACTATGAAGAGCAAAGAAGCTATATTTGAAGTGATGTTGATGATTTCAAATGCATAGTTAAGAAAGGGATATGGAAGAATTCTGTGACAACCCTAGCCCCTATCTACCCACACAAAGTAGCAGCCTAAACAGAAATCCATTAAAGAGAACTGTCAAAAAAAAGTGTGATAAATATGCTGAAATTAGCTCTCGACAATTAATGGCTTCTGGTGGGGATGCAAGTGAGAACACATAAAAGAAACTAGATGTAATTCTCATCTCAGGCATACTGCTGAATAAGCTCACCCTTTCTAGTTCTGCACAGGAAAACTGGAGTGAGTATTTACTTAAATAACTGACTACTAAACTTAGCCAAATTGAAATATCAAACCAACTTGCTTCCTTGGAAATTCTTTCTGATTGTAAAGAAAAGAGTAACTTGACAATAGACCATGACATGCTCTTTATAATCAGTCAAGTTACACATAAAAAACTTGGCATGACCAGGCAGAATTTAATGAAAAACATTTCTGTTATATCTCTACCAAGAATGAATACTCAAAATAGTCCAAAAAAAAAAAAAAAAAACAAGCAAAACTCAAGTGAAAGATATGCTAAAAAATAAACAGCCTTTAATATTTGAAAAAGCCAAAGTAATGAAAAAAAAGTGAGATTTCTGATTCTCCAGATGATTTGATGAGTTCCTGTCTCTAGCTCTGACAAAAGCAGCAGTGCTGTGGTTGTAGAAGCAAATTGTAAGGAATCCTAATCTTCAGAACAACGGTTGAGATTTCTATTTGGAAATAGAATGATTGACTGTTACAATTAGAGTTTTTGAGGTTTTGATGGCAGGGATTTCCTTCACCAAAGCCATTTCTAGAACTTGCTCTGGGTCACTTACATCTCCACTATTTCCCCATGGTACAAATGCTTCTCATTGCTGGCTCCACTATTTTTAGCTTCCTTTCTTATTATAGCAACTGGTACACACTCTATCATTAAGTATTAAAGTTTTAAATAAAGTTTAAAATTTTACTGAGCCAAACCCTAAAGTTAGGTCAATAAAAATATCCCATGTGTTTCCATGTACTAAAGAGAGGGAATTTTCCTGCTTAAAAAACAAACAAAACAACAACAACAACAAAAAAAAAAACCCTTGAATCCAGCATGCCAACGGCTCATTTATAGATTTGGTGTGGCACCAAAAAGAGAGGGGAACTAGAAAAAATTTTATCTTCTACTCATATTGCTTTGGACCAGTTGTCCTTAACCTGTGGGTCATAACTCTTCTGTGGGTTGCATATCAGATATCCCACATATCATATATTTGCATTACAATTCAAAGCAGTAGAAAAATTATATTTGTGGAGTAACAAAACAAATAATTCTATGGTTAGATGTCACTACAACAGGAGAAAATATAAGAACTGCAGGGCAAAATAGAGAAGATCCTGAGGAAAAAGAGGCCCAGTAACCTACCAAAACTGAGATCTAGCTCAAGGGGAAACTTCAAGGCCTGACACTATTACTGATACTATGATGTGCCTATAGACAGGAGCCTAGCATGGCTGTCCTCCAAACAAACAGCTGAAAGACACAGAGGCAGATCCTTACACCCAACCAATAGACAGAATCCCTGGACCCCTGTAGTAGAATTAGGTAAAAACTGGAAGAAGCTGAGGAGGAGGGTGACCCTATAGGAAGACCAGTAGTCTCAACTAATTTGTACCCCTGAGATCTCTCAGACACTGAACCACCAACCAGGCAGCATACAGCAGCTGATATTGGGTCCCTGACACATATACAGCAGAGGACTGCTTGGTCTGGCATCAGTCAGAGAAGATACACCTAACCCTCCAGACCTGATGGCCCAGGGAGTGGGGGTGTCTGATGGGGTGGGGCTGTGGGGTAGAGAATCCTCTTGGAGATAGAGTAGGGAGGTATGGGATGAGGAACAGTCAGAGGGCAGACCTGGAGGGGGATAACAACTAGACTGTAAACAATAATTAAAGAATAATAATAATTTAAAAGAAAAAAAAGTGTTGCAGCAATTAGAACGGTTAAAAATCATTGCTATAGAGAATGTTGAGAAATTACCTAATTTATAAAAAATAAAATTATGTAAAAGATATGGAAACTGACTACTCACCAGGTAAACTGAATTATAAAAAATTCAAGTATTATTAATGTATAAGGTGATCAATAAAACATACAATCTCCATAAAAATCTTTCATAAAGACTTATGTGATAAGTATCTGTGAAAATACTATGAGTTCTGAATTGTGTAAGTCACAGAATCTATGTATTCTCAAGAGGAGTAAAGGGCTGATATAAAGATGAAAGAAGGGCACATTTACTGTATGAAACACATTCCCAAGCTGACCAGGGTCTCACAGTTCTTGTGATGCATTCTTCCTACAAATTCAGAAAAAGTCCTTCATAGCATACTCTTCCACTTTATCCCATTCCTCCAACTTTTATAATTTCAAATTCTGAAATATTAGTTTATCCTTTCTGCCAGCCTTAGGAAAACTGTGCAAACCTTAGGAACAAGACATAATCAACTCTAATTAGGGGGTTCTGTAGCAGATTCCTTTTTAAGATTTATTTTATTTTATTTTAAATATTTATTTATTTATTTTATGTATATGAGTACACTATAGCTGTCTACAGACACACCAGAACAGGACATTGGATCCCATCACGGATGGTTGTGAACCACCATGTGGTTGCTGGGAATTGAACTCAAGACGTCTGGAAGAGCAGTCAATGCTGTTAATCACTGAGCCATCCCTCCAGCCCCTCTGGCAGGATTCTTGACATACTCCCCATTAAACCTGATCTTAGTGGAATCAGTGTCTCATATAATAAATAATGAAACGTGCTGATTTTTTTAAACACTGGATTTGTCAGCTGCTCTGTACCTTTCACCATCCCAAGGGGAATCTCTACAGAAGTATGGATGACAGGGCAATAAAATGTTAAGCAGGCGCTTTTATGCAAAGACCTTTCCATAATATTTAATCATGAAGATCAGTGAATGCATCTTTAATCTGACCATCACATCGATAAATAGTCATGACTGTTAAACCATGGCAAATTACAAACTCTTCTAGGGCCTGAATCATCCAGAAAATGTCAAGATGGACTTAGCAGAGGAAAGAAATAACTCAGTTTCAAAAGAGTTCAAGTGCTCTTAAAGAAAAAAAAATTAAATATGAGAATTTTAAAAATGGATTTGCTCTGATTCAAAATTCTTAAGGCAGGAAAATGCACCTAAATATTATACCTAAACATATGAAGTATGGAAATAACCTCACTTGTGGGATACCATGAGAATGTGTTGAAGGCCTTTGGATAAAGTTAGAGGTGAATTGAAGATCAACAATATTCTTCTTTTAGCCCAATTTTATGATCAACAGAATTAGTTTTAATGATTTCTCACCACACATATTCATTTTAATTAAATAATTCTCCAATAGAATATAATTATTAATTATATGCCACACTTGTAACAGTAGGAAGATTTGAAAATGCATGTGACTATTTTCTCCATTGAAATTAAACCAGGGTCTTAGGCAAGCTAGTCAAGTGCTCTACCTCTGAGCTATATTCCTTTGATATTCTTTTGTTGTTATTTTTAGTTTGAGACAGGATATGCTGAATTTGCCCATCCTGGCCTTCAACTTTCTATTTATCTCATGTTTGCCTCCAACTTGCTATTTTTATAAGGATGAGCTGCCAACTATTATGAAAATATTTATGAATCACAAATATAGCACAAGTATCCTCTATAAATATACCATAGCCATAATATAGCATCAGTTCCTAGTTAGCCATATATTATTCTGAGAATGATAATTTAATCGGGAATTAACTTGCATTAATACAAAGCTGATAAATTTGATTATTATTAATGTCATCTTTATTATATGTACATAGACACGGACATGCATAATTCTACTCATTAATACTCTCAATATTGCCAGTATAATATCTTATGCTTGGCTTGATGTATGTGATGGTTAATAGTGGCAACTTGATAGGACCTAGAATCATCTAGGAGACGAGCCTCTGGGAATGCCTATTAGGGGTTACCTGGTCTAGATTAGAATAACTAAAATTAGAAGACCTCCTCTCCCCTCCACATGGAGGGGGGGAAATGATGAGCAGCATTCCCCTCTCTCTTTCTCCTGACTAAAGATGAAATATGACTTGTTACTTGAAGATCCTGCTTCCATATCTGTCCTCATCATCACAGACCACACCTTCAAACTGTGAACCAAAATAAAACCTTAATTCTTTTTTCTTTTGACAGCAATAAGACAAGTAACTAGTACAGTATAATATATTGTTTAGAGTTTAAATTATTAAAGTAAAGTTTTAAAATATTATTACTATTATTATCATTATTATTATTATTGACTACCTAAAGAATCATACATGAAAAATTATTTAAAGCAATGGTATTTCCTATACCACAACTTAAGCTAGGTGAACTTCTATTTTTTTCTTCTAATTTAAAGGAGAGAACATGTCTTGGTCTTACTTTATCACTATTGACATCTGCTTCAGGTTTCTGTCTTTTTTTTCTCATTTCACTATACCCTCATTAGTATAGCCAAACTCCTACAAACCCATAGTGCTTTAACCTTACCATCTTTCAATATCCTTAGTAACTACAATGGTAGTTATAGTGGTAACTGGTAAAATCAAGGTGTATTTATTTCCAATCAAAGTTTGTTTTCAGTATAAAAATGTATGATACTTCCTTAAAAGATATGCAAGTGTTTTCTACTTGTGTAATAATACTTTCTGGATAAAAAGCATTGACTCCTTTCAAAGCAGATCTGAAAATGACTCAAGGCAGAGTGATTATAAAAGTCCATAGATGAAGCTGGTCTGAAGGGTCACAGACATGAATAGGTAGGCTCTTTTTAGGAGTGACTATCCCACAAATATGTGAAAGGGGTTCACTTTGCTTTTTCACTTGCTCAGATGTGAAGCCAAGATGGGTGAGGGAAAATGTAATTTAAACGTTGCTATCAGCCAAATGTTCAAACAAGAAATCATATATTCTAACCTGTGAAAATGGTGACATCCCTTATCTGATGTTTTGGTGGTACCACAATACCTTTCCAATATTACATACAAGAAAAGAAGAAAGAAAATAAAGAGAAGGGGTATTGAAAGAAGGATAAAAGAAAGGAAGGAAGGAAGGAAAAACATTTGTCATATTTATAGTGTCACCACTTAGATGCTTTATCAATATTTCAGGCAGCTGACAATACAGCCTCTCCACCTATAAGATATTTCAGATTTGTGAAATCAGATCAGGAAGAGATGGGTCTTCAAGAAAGCCTGCAACTAAGTCATCCTAAACAGAGGCATATTTGATCTATTTTTAATGATCTCAGATACAGAACTCTGGAGACATCCTATATTCTGAATAGAAAGAAATTTTTTCTAGAGTTAAATGATTTCTCACATTGAACCCCAATCCTTGTTGCATCTGGGTGTTTGATATAGAGAAGGGATTCTCTAATTATTCTTTCATATGCTCTTTCTATTAAGACTTGAATAAATTCTTCAGCATAAATATTTTTCAAAAGCTCTTAAAACACCCATGAATACTTTAAACTCCCTATAATAGTTCTGTCAGCTTTCTAGAATTTATTTATTTTCATCTTTATTCTTCTAATCTATAGATACATTTTGCTGGTCAACTGTTGGTCATTATACTTGAATACTTTACAAAGAGAATAGTTTTCTTTTGATTTATATTTCCACAAGTTTGTGAACAAGAGGAAGTAGTTCATTTCTTTTAAGTTTCTAGTGGTGTTCAATATGACAATTGCAGAGACTCTACAATAGAGAAAAATCTCTTTATGAGCTAGGATAATAAAGAGAAAACTAGTCCAATAACCCACAATTTCCATTTAAGGGTATATACTTTGTGTTAGTTTTTTTGTTATTGTTGTTGTTTTGTTTGTTTGTTTGTTTGTTTTAGTAGTAGGAGGCCTATGATGAAATATCTATGGGAGAAAACACTCAAGGAAGAATTTATTTTGCCTTGCAATTACACATTACAGTACATCATTGTGAGAAGGTCATGACAACATGAGCTTAAAGCAGCTGGTCATAATCCAGCTTCAGTCAGAAAGTAGAAAGGTATGAACTATACTGCTCATTTCATTGTCTCCTGTTTCTTACTCTAGGAATTCAGCATTCCAGCTTATGGAATGATGCCACCCATATTTAGACTGTGTTCTCCCACCTGAATTAACTTAATCTAGGTAATCCCTCACAGACAGGTCTAGAGGCTAACCCATCCCAATTAATCTCTCACAGAATTACCCAGAGGCTTTTCTATTAGATGATTGGAGATCCTTTCAAATTGTCCATTGATACTAACCATTGTACCACCATAACCCAATAAGCCCAAGCTTAAAATTTTCTATCACCTCCCAGTAGGGCCAGTTAGCAGATGAATATTTAACACATGAGCCTGTGTCAGAAAGGGGGTAGCATTTAGGATCTGTGTTGGTTTGAATGAGAATGTCTCCCATTGTCTCAGGTATTAAAACACATGGCACCCAATTGATGGCACTGTTTAGTGAGGTTTAAGAGGTGTTACCTAGCTGTAAGAAGTACATTTCTGGGTAAAGACTGAGAATTCATAGCTCTCCATTTCTAGTTCAATCTCTCCTTTGCTTGTGACAGAAGATGTGATCTCTCAACCTTATGTTGCTATGACTTCCTTGACACCAAATATAGCAAATACACTTCTGTAAATTGCTTTGGCTATTAGCTTTTAATATAACAACAGATAAAAGGGACCTAAACTATAGTACATAATTATTTTCCAGTAGGGCTCTAAACATGCTGGGATAATAATCTCGATTTCTTAATATTTTTTCTGCATAGGCATTCTTAATTGAAGGAGTTGGCCATACAGAATAACTAAAATATATGCTCTTGAAACTCTGTATTAGAAGTTTTTAAACTAAGTGCTAATACATATTCATTACCTCACTAGTTTTCTTCCTACTATAGTAATGTGTGGCCCTCTTCTGTACATTTTCCCTGCTGAGTACACAAAATTATGACCTTTCTTCTCACTGTCTGGCTGATTAAACTATTTCTAGGTATAAGCTTTGCAAACTAAGATTGTTCTCAATAAAAATGTCTAACAAGAAATCCAGGTTTTGCATACAAAAGAATGTGAACATTAAAATGTGCAATCATGCCAATATATTTTCTCATTTTCAGATTGTTGTAAATCATCTATAGCATAGTTTGCCAATTTGATCATCTTTAAAACTACAATTCAGTGTCATTAGGCATGACTAATTTTTCATGTGCAAACATCACTATCATGCTTTTTCAAAGTATCTTCCTCAACCCACACTCAAACTTCTTGGCAATAAAAAATAAATTAATTAATTAATAAGTAAATTAATTAATTAATTCTATTTATTTTCTATCCTCATGTGTTGATAATGACAAATCTTTCATTTTCTCATTTTGATGAGTATAGAAATAGCATATAAATGAAATCCGGAAGTATTTGACATTTCTGTTGACTGGCCCCATTATGCAGAATGTCTTTATGGTTTCTTTTTCTTTGGATAGAACTTTTGACCTGGGTATAACCAAAGATGCAATAAATAAACAATAGAAAAAAATAAATGAGCTTAAGGCTTCTTAGACCATCTAGCAAGTCTAAGAAGGTTCTAAACCAATATTTAGAAGGCAGTGCATGATGTGCAAAAAAAAAAAAACAAGTTTGTGTCTTGAACTTTGGGATCAAAGGCTAAATCCATATAGGCTGAGTATTCCAAGGGCTCTCACTCTGTATAATGTCTAGCTGTGTGTCTCTGAATTTGATCTCATCTACTACAGGAAGAAGCTTCTCTGATAATCCTTAAACAAGGCACTGATTATAACAGAAGGTCATTAGGAGTTATTTATTGCTATGGTTTTTGTTTTTAGAACAGTAGTATTTGCTTTTTTTCCTAGGTGCCTGGGCTATCTGGCCTCAAGTTCTTGGTCACCCAAGCAGTGACAGGTGTGGGTTCCTTCTCATGGAATGAATCTTAAGTCAAATCAGATTATTACCCTCACAAGCTTTGTGCCACCACTGCTGTAGCAGGTATTGCAGCTAGAACATAATGTAGATCAAATGGTTTATGGCTGGATCTGTGTTTGTGTTTCTCTTTTGGTAGTGTGAAGAGTACCTTCCTGTACCAATGACAGAAGAATGTAGAGGTGAAGGATCTATGTTGGCACCAGCTCTACTTCTTTATGGTCAATTAGTTGTGTAAGTGTTGTCTTTAACAGTGAGGCCTTCCTGTCAGTTTTTGGAGAGCAACCTATAGTCTTGTCAACAGCCTGGGATTTTTGTGGATTCCCACACTACCTCTTTAGTCAACAACTTAATTAGATGCAACACAATCCTGGTAATTGAAGCTTCATTTGGTGGCAAGAGATGTCCAGTTAGGATTCTGTCTCCCCTTTTATTTGGCAATTTATTTAGATTGTATTCACATATGTATATATGAATATATAGGAAGCTTCTACTATATTAGGTTTCCATACTACCCCTCAAATAGCCTTTAGTTTTAGCTGTGTTTCCTCATATTCCCTCCTTTCACCCCTCTTCCCTCTCCTCTTGATCCTTCCATTCTACCCCTACATCCATAAGTACCAATTTTATTTCCCTTTTCTGGGAAGCCTGTCTCCCCTACTTCTTTACTTTATACCTAACTTCTGTGGTTCTATGGATTGGACCTTGGCTAGCACTCACTTAACAGCTAATATCAACATATAAGTGTATACATTTCATATTTCTCTTTCTGAATCTGATATATCTCATTCAGGATTGTTTTTTTTTTCTATCTGTATCCATTTACCTGTGAATTTTATGATTTCATTCTTTTTAGCAGCTTAATAATACTCCCTTGTATAAATGTACCAAATTTTGTTTCTCCATTCTTCTGTTAATGGACGTCTAGGCTGTTTTGAATTTCTGACTATCATAAATAGAGCAACAATGAACATGGTTGAGCAAGTGTTCTTGTGGGAGAAGGAAGTTTCCTTAGGGTACAAGAACAATAACAGTATCACTGGATCTTGAGGTAAATCAATTCCCATCTTCCTGATAAACTGCCACACTGATTTCCATAGTGGCTGTAACATTTTGCACACCCACCAACAATGAAAGGGAGATCCCTTTACTCTACATCCTTGCCAGCATTAGCTGTCATCAAACACATCTTTTCATGATGCCAACATTATTGCACAGCTCTCTCGGTGGTTCGTATGCACGAATACTGTATTTCTCTGCATAGACTATAAGCTACAGAAAACAAAAATGTGAAGAAAAGCGTTTCTTCGATATGATTTTTTTCTTTTCATGACATTATCATCACCTTGAGGCTCAGAATACTGAATGTGAGATTTCTGAGAGGTATGAATAATGAATCAGAAGGATCTGTCCTAGTTAAATTTAACTTTCAACTAGACATAGCTTAGAGACACCTGAGAATGAAGTCTCAATTAAGGGATTGCCCAAATCAGATTTGCCTCAGATCATGTCTTTGAGGGATTGTTTTAATTGTTAATTGATGATAAAAGAGCCTGAGGCATTGAGGGTGGCATCATTCTCTGGGAAAGTTGTCCTGTACTCCACAAGAAATCTAGCTAATAGGACTGGATAGATGAATCAATGGTTAATGTCTGCTCTTCCAGAGGACCGGAGTTCAAATCCCAGCACCAACATGCCAGCTTACAACTGTCTATAATTCCAATTCCAGGGAATCCAAGACCCTCACATGGACATAAATGTAGGTGAAAACACCAATGAACATAAACTAAAATAAATGAATCATTTAAAAAAATAAAGCTAGCTAATCATGAGACTGGAGTAAGACAGCATAAAGCATTTGCCCACAGTTTTTGTCTCATGTCCCTGCTGAACTCCATGTGTATTCTTTGGTAGGTGGATCAGTCTCCAGGAGTATCAGGGGATCAGGCCAGTTGCCACTGTTACTGCCTCCCTGAGGATGAAAACTCCCTCAGCTCCTTCAGTCCCTTCTCCAACTCCTCCATCTGGGACCACACAGTCAGCCCTACTGTTGCTGCAAAGTGACTCTTGGGTATTTCAAACTTTGGGGCTAATAACCACTTAACAGTAAGTACATACCATGTTCACTCTTTTGTGACTGTGTTACCTCGCTCAGGATGATATTTTCAAGTTCCATCCATTTGTCTGGGAATTTCATGAAGACAATGTTTTTAATAGCTGAGTAGTATTCCATTGTGTAAATGTACCACATTTTCTGTATCCATTCCTCTATTTAGGGAAATCTGGGTTATTTCCAGCTTCTGGCTATGATAAATATGGCTGCTATGAACATCGTGGAACATGTGTCTTTATTACATATTGGAGCATTTTCAGGGTATATGTCCAGGAGTGGAATAGCTGGGTCTTCAGGTATTATTATGTTCATTTTTCTGAGAGTCCACCAAACTGATTTCCAGAGAGGTTGTATCAGCTTGCATTCCCACCAGCAATGGAAGAATGTTCCACTTTCTCCACATCCTTGCCAACATCTGCTGTCTCCTGAGTTTTTGATCTTAGCCATTCTGACTAGTGTGAGGTGAAATCTCAGGGTTGTTTTGATTTGCATTTCCCTGATGACTAAGGATGTTGAACATTTCTTTAGGTGCTTCTTGGACATTCGAGTTTCCTCAGTTGAGAATTCTCTGTTCAGCTCTCTTCCCCATTTTTTGATAGGGTTATTTGGATCTCAGGGGTCTAGTTTCTTGAGTTCTTTGTATACATTGGATATTAGCCCTCTATCAGATGTAGGATTGATAAAGATCTTTTCCCAATCTGTAGGTTGGCATTTTGCCCTAATTACAGTGTCCTTTGCCTTACAGAAGCTTTGTAATTTTATGAGGTCCCATCTGTCAATTCTTGATCTTAGAGCACAAGTCATTGGTGTTCTGTTCAAGAACATTTCCCCTGTGCCCATGTGTTCGAGACTCTTCTGTACTTCCTCTTCTGTTAGATTCAGTGTATCTGGTTTTATGTGAAGGTCCTTGATCCACCTGGACTTGAGCTTTGCACAGGGAGATAGGAATGGATCAATTTGCAATCTTCTACATATAGACCACCACAGAAACCAGCACCATTTGTTGAAGATATTGTCTTTTCTCCACTGTATGTTTTACCTCCTTTGTCAAAGATCAAGTGACCAAAGTGTGTGGGTTCATTTCTGGGTCTTCAATTCTATTCCATTGATCTGCCTGCCTTTTACTGTACCAATACCACGCAGGTTTGATCACTACTGCTCTGTTGTATAGCTTGAAGTCAGGGAGGCTGATTCCCCCAGAAGTCCTTTTATTGTTGAGAAGAGTTTTTGCTAACCTGGGTTTTTTGTTATTCCACATGAGTTGAGGATTTCTCTTTCTAAGCCTATGAAGAATTGAGTTGGGATTTTGATGGGGATTGCATTGAATCTATAGATTGCTTTCAGCAGGATGGCCATTTTAACTATATTAATCCTGCGAATACATGAGCATAGGAGATCTTTCCATCTTCCTAGGTCTTCTTCAATTTCTTTCTTCAGAGACTTGAAATTCTTGTCATACGGATCTTTCACTTGCTTGGTTAGAGTCACACCAAAATATTTTATATTGTTTGTGACAATTGTGATGGGTGTCATTTCCCTAATTTCTTTCTCAGCCTGTTTATCCTTCCAGTATAGGAAGGTTACTGATTTGCTTGAGTTAATTTTGTATCCTGCCACTTTGCTGAAGTTGTTTATCAGCTGTGACAGATCTCTGGTGGAGTTTTTCGGGTCACTTAAGTATATCATCATATCATCTGCAAATAGTGATATTTTCATTTCTTCTTTTCCAATTTGTATCCCTTTGACCTCCTTTTGTTGTCTAATTGATTTAGCTAGAACTTCAAGTACTATATTGAATACATAGGGGGAGAGAGGGCAGCCTTGTGTAGTCCCTGATTTTAGTGGGATTGCTTCAAATTTATCTCCATTCAGTTTGATGTTGTGCACTGGTTTACTGTATATTGCTTTTGCCATGTTTAGGTATGCTCCTTGAATTCCTGGTTTTTCCAAGGCTTTTATCAAAAAGGATGTTGAACTTTGTCAAATGTTTTTTTTCAGCATCTAATGAAATTACCATGTGTTTTTTTTCTTTGAGTTTGTTTATGGAGTGGATTACATTGATGGATTTCCGGGTATTGAACCATCCCTGCATCCCTGGGATGAAGCCTACTTGATCATGGTGAATGATCATTTTGATGTGTTTTTGGATTTGTTTTGCAAGAATTTTATTGAGTATTTTTGCATCGATATTCTTCAGGGAAATTATTGAAGTTTTCTTTTATTGTTTTATTGGGTAGGGTTTCTTCTGTTTCTATTATGTGGAATAGTTTGAACAGTATTGATATTAGGTCTTCTTTGAAGGTCTGATAGAATTCTGCACTGAACCCATCTGGTCCTGGGCTTTTCTTGGTTGGGAGACTTTTAATGACCGCTTCTATTCCTTTATGGGTTATGGGACTGTTTAGGTGGTTTATCTGATCCTGATTTAACTTTGGCAATTGGTATCTTTCTAGAAACTTGTCCATTTCCTCAAAATTTTCCAATTTTGTTGAGTATAAGCTTTTGTAGTAGGATATGATGATTTTTTGAATTTCCTCAGAATCTGTTTTTATATCTTTCTTTTCATTTCTAATTTTGTTAATTTGCATACTGTCTCTGTGCCCTCTGGTTAGTCTGGCTAAGGGTTTATCTCTCTTGTTGATTTTCTCCAAGAACCACCTCCTGGTTTTGTTGATTCTTTGTATAGTTCTTTTAGTTTCCACTTGGTTGATTTTAGCCCTTAATATGATTATTTCCTGCCTTCTACTCTTCTTGGGTGTATTAGCTTCTTTTTGTTCTAGAATTTTTCAGGTATACTGTTAAGCTGCTAGTATATGCTCTCTCCAGTTTCTTTTTGGAGTCATTGAGAGCTGTGAGTTTCCCACTTAACACTGCTTTATTGTGTTCCATAGAATTGGATAAGTTGTACTTTCATTTTCATTAATTTCTAGAAAGTCTTTAATTTCTTTCTTTATTTCTTCCTTGACCACGTTATCATTGAGTAGAGCATTGTTCATCTTCCATGTGTTTGTGGGCTTTCTGTTGTTGTTGTTGCCATTGAAGACCAGCCTTATTCCGTAGTGATCTGATAGGAGGCATGGGATTATTTCAATCTTCTTATATCTGTTGAGGTTTGTTTTATGACCAATTATATGATCAATTTTGGAGAAGGTACCATGAGGTGCTGAGAAGAAGGTATATTCTTTTTACGTAGGATGAAATGGTCTATAGTTATCTGTTAAACCCATTTGTCTATTAGTTTCATTGTGGCTCTATTTATTTTATGTTTCCAAGATCTGTCCATTGTTGATGATGGGGTGTTGAAGTCTCCCACTATTACTGTGTGAGGTGCAATGTGTGCTTTGAGTTTTAGTAAAGTTTCTTTTATGAATGTAGGAGCTCTTGCATTCGGGGCATAGATGTTCAGAATTGAGAGTTCTTCTTGGTAGATTTTTCCTTTGATGAGTATGAAGTGTCCTTCCTTATCTTTTTTGATGACTTTTGGTTGAAAGTCAATATTATTCGATATTAGAATGGTTACTCAAGACTGTTTCTTGGGGCCATTTGCCTGGAAAATTGTTTTCCAGCCCTTTACTCTGAGGTTGTGATTGTCTTTAACATGGAGGTGCATTTCCTGGATGCAGCAAAATGCTGGGTCCTGTTTACGGATCCAGTCTGTCAGTATATGTCTTTTTATTGGGGAGTTGAGACCATTGATGTTAAGAGAAATTAAAGAATATGTATTGCTGTTTCCTGTTATTTTTAATGATGTTTATATGTTTGTGTGGTTATCTTCTTTTGAGTTTGTTGAAAGATTACTTTCTTGCTTTTTCTAGGATGTAGTTTCCCTCCTTGAGTTGGCGTTTTCCATGTATTATTCTTTGTAGGTCTGGATTTGTGGAAACATACTGTGAAAATTTGTATTTGTTATAGAATATTTTGGCTTCACCAACTATGATTATTGAGAGTTTTGCTGGGTATAGCAGCCTGGGCTGGCATTTGTGTTATCTTAGAGTCTGTATGAGATCTGCCCAGGATCTTCTAGTTTTCATAGTCTCTGATGAGAAGTCTGGTGTCATTCTGATATGTCTGCCTTTATATGTTACTTGTCCTTTTTCCCTTACTGCTTTTAATATTCTTTCCTTATTTTGTGTATTTGGTGTTTTGACTATAATATGATGGGAGGAATTTCTTTTCTGGTCCAGTCTATTTGGTGTTCTGTGGGCTTCTTGTATATTTATGTTATCTCTTTCTTTAGGTTAAGGAAGTTTTCTTCTATAATTTTGTTGAAGATATTTACTGATCCTTTAAGTTGGGAGTCTTCACTCTCTTCTATACCTATTATACTCAGGTTCTGTCTTCTCATTACATCCTGGATATCTTGGATGTTTTAGGTTAGGAACTTTTTCGATTTTGTGTTTTCTTTGACTGTTGTGTCCATGTTTTCTATGGTATCTTCCGCACCTGAGATTCTCTCTTCCTTCTCTTATATTCTGTTGGTGATGCTTGCATCTATGCCTCCTGGTTTCTTTCCTATGTTCTCTAACTCCAGGGTTGTCTCCCTTTGTGATTTCTTTATTGTTTCTATTTCTGTTTTTAATTCCTGAATGATTTTGTTCATTTGTTTGATTGTGTTTTCCTGTAATTCTTTAAGGGATTTTTGTGTGTCTTCTTTAAGGATTTCCAGTTGTTTACCTGTGTTCTCTTGTATTTCTTTAAGGGAGTTATTTATTTCCTTCTTAAAATCTTCTATCATCCTCTTGAGATGTGATTTTTAGTCTGAGTCTTCCTTTTCTGTTGTGTTGGGGTATCCAGGGCTGGCTGTGGTGGGAGAGCTGGGTTCTGATGAAGCCAAGTAGTCTTGGTTTCTGTTCCTTGTGTTCTTGCCCTTGCCTTTCACCATCTGGTTTTCTCAGGTATTGGCTGGTCTTACTCTCTCTGACTGTGGCTTGTCTTTCCTTCAAGCCCAGGTGTCAATATTCCTTGTAGACCAGTTGTCTCTCCCAGCTGTTCCTCAGTCCCTATGTCTGGAATCCTTCTGTTGCTGGCTTTTCCACACACATGGGCAGCTCACTTTCTCCCTGCACTGTTTGGCTATGGAGGCATGTTGGCCCAGGCAAAGGTCTCCCACCACAGGTGGAAACTGGAAAGCTCTTACCTCCTGGCTGTTCCTCAGTCCCTGTGTCTGGAGTCCTCTGTTTACATTTTTTTCATGTAAAATTCATAATATTTTTATCTCACCCAGTTAGTATTTTACATGACTTATAGTGATTTAGATGAAAAATCTGTATACTTTCATTTCTGAGTAAAATATTAGAATCAGGGTCTGGGAAGGTTTTTTGCACTGAGCCATGGTCTAAGAATTTTAGACAATTTTCATATCCCAAAGTATGGGAACAATGGCTGGATTCTAGTCCTCACTGCTGGGAAATGTGGAGAGTAATTTTAGGAATTAGTCTTGTTTTCAAGATGTTAATAATTTATACTCCTAGAAAAAAGATTTATTCAAATGGTAACCCAGAGATTATAGCTCATTTTCATGACTGTCACTCTTTTGAGCAATGTAATCCTTTCTAATTATGAAGTTCATATAGTAGATTTTGAAAATTTGAGGAGACAATCCTCATATGCAATGTGCATAGATTTTTAATAAGCAGTTATTTTTTATGATATATGCATCTTGGTAACCACCACTTTTGTGATGATGTTGAACATTTTTATTACCCCAAAATGTTCTGTCAATTACAAAATATGAACTTTGTTTGACTCTTTCTTAATACTATCTTACGGGAGGATTCCTCTTTCCCAACTATAACAAGAATACAATCTTAGTGATCACAGTAGCCATTGTAGATAGCTCTGAGCCCTGAGATCACCCTGGTCAACATGATGACTTCTTCCTCCCAACACTTATCTCCTAAGTTAGATGTGTGTCTTAATTAGGGTTTTACTGCTGACAAAAGACACCATGACCACAGCAACACTATAAAAGAAAACATTTAATTGGGCTGGCTTGGAGTTTCAAGGGGTTAGTCCATTATGGCAGAAAGCATGGCAGCATGAGGCAGACATAGTGCTGTAGAGGCAACTGAGAGATGGCATCTCGATTGGCAAGCAGCAGAATATGAAATGATTTGAGATTCTGAGACCTCAGTCCTTCCTGCAGTTTCCCAATTCCTCCATCAAGGCCACCATTCTTAATAGTGTCACTCCCTATGGATCTATGGGGGTCATTTTTATTCAAACCATCACAATGTGTTAAATAAAACCAACTGAAGTTTAAAATGGGAGGGGAAATTTTCTCATGAATTAGTCTACATATTATACATGTTTACTGAAATGGTATTGATCAGGTCCTTCCTTGAGAGTAAGTTTGTGTGGAGGATTCATGATGCAGAGAGAGACTAGTGGAGAAAAATTCTGGGGTTCAAGGTCAAAACTGAGAAAAGGAGAGAAAAATTCCAACAGAGTACAGGAACCTCATCTAGAACAGGATGCTTCTAGGACAATTCCTGTCAAACAAACTGAGTTACTTCTGCTTGTGTAACATGTTTGTCCTATCTAGGTAGACACACTAGGTTGCCTAAAGATACCCAAGTCCCAATCTCCATGGTCTATGAAAATATTAAATGTAAAAATTAATTAATTGTGTTGATTGATGACCTAGTGATATTGTTAGAAGACTTTCTGGTTATGGCTAATGTGAATGAATAATTCTTTTAAAGTAGAGAGTGGAAATGGAAAACCAATAAGAAACCTTCAACCTACTACCGCTGGCTTGGGAATTGGAGGAAGTGGTCAGAAGCTAAAGAATGTGGACTACTTTTTTAAAAAGGCAACAACATAGACATGAATCTAGACCTAGCTCTATAAACACCTATAAACAAGTCCAGTTTATATCTAAATTGGACTTTTATTCTCCAGTAGTATAAAGAATTCATCTGTTTAAGTCACAAACTAATTTTGTGGAAATTTTTTCTAGAGGCAATAGGAATCAAAAGTAAGCTTGGTTGTTGTTGCTGTTTATTTGTTGTATTTTCGGTTTTATGAAATAAAATCTTATATTTAGTTGAGGTTGATCTTAAACTCACAATCATACTTTATGAGCATGGGCATTACATGTATATGCCATCCTACAAGTAGTTTAAAGAGTAATTGAAATATTTCTCAATATCTAAATAGTTACTATTAAATTTAAAAGATTACAAACTAACATTTAGCATTTAAATTAACATTAACATTTTAAACAGAAAAGACAGGATAGCTTATTTGGGATTCCTTTAGTTCAGTAAATTACTAAATTTTATCTTTCTTCTTAAGGTATATCAATAAATACACGCATTGCATGTTTGTGTGAGTAGCTTGAAAAATACTTACTTTCTTAACTGTTTTAATGTTCTTATTCCACTTATCTTGTTTTCTTTATCCTAATGATAGTTTTTATTCCAATGGCTCTCTCATGTGAAAGATGCAATTAAGAATATCATTTAAGTCAAGACACAGAAGAGTTGTCATTAGTGTGGAATATCAATGTAAGAGAAAAACCTGTGATTCTAGGGTAACACTTGTGCTTTGGATATGGAGTGCCATCCAAAAGACTTGCGTATTAAAAGCTGAAATCCCATCTAGTAGATCTGTTTTTGCAAAATTCTGTAAACTAAGAAGGATTTAGCTACAAAGGTATATCCTGGGAGGCATAGCCTTGAAACTCTTTATCCTCTCTGTGTCTCTTCCCATTCCTCTCTCCCTGTCCACTTTCTACCTACCTCTGAGTAATTGGATATTGCCAAATGCTCACTCCATCATGATGATCTGCCTCATCATAAGCTTAAGAATCAATGGAGTCAAGAGTTTTGGGCTGAAGTATCTGAATCCTAAATTTGGAAATTAAGTCCTTACACACGTAAATTGTTTATGTCCAGTATTTTCTTCATTGTGATGAACTGTTCTCTATTACACAACTAGATAAGAGAGTCATGACCATGATCGGCCAGTGGTGGAATTGAAAAGCTTGGCCAGGAGGATCTTCCTGGACATTTTAAAGCAGTACAACATTTAGATTAATTTTTTTTCAGGATGGGAGAGAGATAAGGATTTCTAAACATTCATTGCTTTACTATCATGACACACATGTGACATACTTTAGACACTAGGAATTTGTCACATTGACAATAGTGAGGAGAGAATGTTAAAAAATAAAATCAGCATGTTGAAGCTAAAAAACGAATGTAAAACAGTGATCATTAATATAAGTAGCATGTCCCTTTCTATTCTATCTAATTTCCTAAATACCAACATTTATTTATAATTAAAAATCATCTATAAGTAATAGTTCATGGATTGAAATTTCTTGGTCAATTTATATTAAGCTTGTAATTGGTTAATGTTTTATTACATGCTGCAGTGCCTGAACATACAAAGACAAAAAAGACATAGACACTTCCTTTTAAAAAGTTATTGTGACAAACTATGTTGATAACACCCTAACTTGTTCCAATTATATTTGTGAGAAGATATGGTTTGTAAGTCACTACTTTAACTTTAACATCTTGCTTTCCCCCATTGTCATTGTTTAAAAGAATTATTGTCATTATTAAATGATATATATGTAGCTAACTGTGCACACATTTAGATATTCCACACAGGAAATGGTAGTATCTACACAGAATAGAAAACTATCATCATGTACCTTAGACTTCTGGTCTCAGTGTCCTAAAGTCAATTTACCTTATATATAAATATTCTCATTTTCTACATCAGTCTGATGCTCTGTGATCTGATATGATAAAACATAATATGAGAGAAGTGGGAATTAAATCTGTATTGTAATTAATTATAATGAACTATTTAATTTTTCTCCTGATGAGTTACGAGACATCTATTTATCATAATAAGTTACAGTTATTTACTTGGTGAGTTCCTTTGTCTAAATGTACCAATACTTGAACAAGCAGAGATTATTTTCTCCATCCATTACCTTATAAAAGATACCCAAATCATTTTCATTTGACATTTTGTACTTTCCATAGTGCGGTTTTTTGCTGACAATAAGGAGCATGGATGTCATTAAGCTATTCTTGTAATGATGCTTTGTAAACTTGCTGCTAGAACTTTGTACTTTATTTTAAAAAAAAGTTACTAATATATTGTGTTCAGAGAAGGTTAAAAATAAGTATCAGTCAAATTGTCTGATGAAAAGGAAAGAGTGAGAGTGAGGTTGCTTGATATAAGCATTTGCTACACACAGACATGAGTTCCTGAATTTGACTCCTCAGCACTTACATAAAATGCCTGGCCAAGTCACATGCACTCCTGTAACTATAGAGATGGGGAGGGTGCAGGGGACAGAGACAGAAGGGTCTCTGGGGTTTATAAGCTGCTGTCCTAGATTTACCAAGAGACCCCACCGTAAAATAGTAAAATAGAGAGTGATAGAGACAGAGATCCAAAGGCCTCCTTTGGGTTTTTCATGTATACAAACAGAGGACACACACACACACAATAAAATGCAACACATACAAACACACATATTATGCACACAAGTACTAGTCACAATAAAATAAAAAGGAAGTCAGAATAAGGTTACAATCAGTCATTAACCTAATCCTCTATATATGGTTTCACAAATAGTCTCCCTAGTTCAAAGCCACACTTGCAACTGAAAAAATAAATCAAATATCAGCACAATTACTGGACCTACAGACTGTTCAAGACAAACTAAAGACTTTCTTATGAATATATGCTATTGTGTCCCCACCGCATGGATGGACACACAGTATACCTGGGAAGTACTTTTCATGTGATAAAGTCAAATAAGTACTCATAGAATCTCAGACTAGTGTTTGATACTGGAGGATTACATCAAAGGTTCCCTCATTGTTCTAAGGGTTCTGCACTTCATCTTGTTAGAATATCTGATGACTTATGGGGTTGAATGGATGGAGGTCCTTCATGTGATGTCACTGTGGAGAGGGAATCATCTGCAGATAGAACACTTTGTCTGCCCCCTCAGCTTCTCAACTTCCATAGGGTGACTATTTATTGCTTCATGTTGAGTCTATATAACTCAATAGAAACCTCTTTCTAGAGTCCCTAGTCAGCAACAGAGATGATTGAATAGTTTAGCTTTGATTCCTGAAGTTAGAATCCTGCAGCTTTTCAGTGAGTGTCCTCTGGCTTTGCTTCACACTGCTCAGTGTTTTTAGGAATTGATGATTTCAGAGTGCCTCCTGCTCTGATAAGATGTAAAGGGGGCTCTGAATCCCAGATTAATTTTGAGTGTGCTGTTTCAGACTAGCTAGATTACTCTTTACTAATTTTTATTTATTTTGCAGATATATATGAGATACTGTTATTTAAAAGTAAAGTCACATATATTGTGCAAAAAGCCCTTAATGGACTATACACTTAAATGTAGAGTTGTAAAACTACAAACTTTTTGGCAAAATATATATATACATGAAAAATTGGAATTAGTGATGAGCTAAAGTTATCCCTCAGACACACCCCTCAACTCACCTGTTCTCTGTCCTGTGCAGATGGGAGCAGGCATTGCCCAGCTCTACCTAAAGGTCTTCAGTACGAAGAAGTATTTGTGTTCACAAAGACCAGAACAATCAGGGGCATAGCCTGACATGGCTTTGGGCTATCTTTCTAGAGGAGCCAGTATGTCCCAGGTCTCCAAGCATCTCAGGCACCTTTTACTTCAACCAGAGCAACCAGAGACTTGCTCACCTCAGCCACAGTCTGTTGAAATGTCTGGGAAAATTTGGCAATCAGAGCAGGCTGATCTACCTCTGGGCACTGAAATCAGGTGAGATTTCAGTGTGGACAGGTGTCTGTAGGGGTGATAAAGCAATGGAGTAGAAGTAGGCTAGATCCTATACACACACACAGCTTGGGGCCTAGAAAAGCCCTTCCCTTCCCAGGATTATCTCCCATGCTCTCTTTTAAGCTTTCCCAGTTCATGAAAAACACTTCTTTAGAGATAAGCAGGCTGACCTCTGCAATCCCTTCTTGGGCTGCTTCTTCAGGTCCAGACCTCTCAGCCTTTAAGGAGACCCATCTTGTCACATGCCTGTGTTGAGCCCACACTCAGGAAGAAAAAAAGCAGGCATCTGCCAGCAGGAAGGTATGAGCTTAGTTCTATCTACAGGACCCAAGGAATTAAGCTTCCCAGGACAGCATTCTAGAACTGGGATATTGTGAAAGGTTCAGGAGCTGAAAGCCTTGGACAGCAACATCCTGACACCTAGTGGAAGTCAATGGCACCTGTAGTGTGAAAGACAAAGTCCGAGTGCTGTAAAAGATGTCCTGGTCTTTGAAGAATCACTGGAAAGCACTGCAGTTTTCTTGTGCCTCTGAGTGTAGGGATAGTCTGGTAGCTAAAAAGCAAAATACAGGAGGTAGAGTGTGGGAGGGACTTAGGATGAAGAGAAGAAGGGGAGGGGGAAAAGGTGGGAAGGATCAGGCATGGGAGGAGACAAGGATGATAGAAGTTCAGGAAATTGAACAGAGGTGTGTAGCCATGGGGGATGGGTAACTGGGGGTAGCCACCAGAAAGTCCCAGATGCCAGGAAAGAAAGCAAGAGGCTCTCAGGACCCAGTGAGGATGAGATTAGTTGAAATGCCAAACAAAAGGAGGGAGAACCTGTAAAGACCATATCCATAGGTTAGGCAATACCACTGGTTGAGGGATGGGGCCACTCACTCATCTCCAAATTTTTAACCCAGAATTGCTCCTGTCTAAAGGAAATACATGGACAAAGTGTGAAGCAGAGGCTGTAAGGAAGGCTAACCAGAAACTGTCCCACCTAGGGATCCATCCCATATCAGAACACCAAACCCAGACACTATTGCTGATGCCAAGAAGTGCTTGATGACAGGAACCTGATATAGCTGTCTGCTGAGAGGCTATGCCAGAGCCTGACAAATACAGATGCAGATGCTCGTAGTCAACCATTGGACTGAGCATGGAGTCCCCCAATGGAGGAGTTAGAGAAAGAGCTGACGGGGTTTGCAACCCCATAGAAAGAGCAATAAAATCAACCAACCAGATCCCCCAGAGGTCCTAGGGACTAAACCACCAGCCAAAAAGTACACGTGGAGGGACCCATGGCTCCAGTTGCATATGTCATAGAGAATAGCCTTATCTAGCATCGATGGAAGGAGAGGTCCTTAGTCTTCTGAAGGCTCAACGCCTCAGTATAGGGGAATACTGGGGCAGTGAGGTGTGAGTGGGTGGGTGGTTAGGGGAGCACCCTCATAGAAGCAGGGGTGAATGGGATAGGGGGTTTGTGTAGGGGAAACTGGGAAAGGGGATAACATTTGAAATGTAAATAAATAAAATATCCAATTAAAAAAAAGGAAAACCACTCAACCCTTCTCAGAGTGCCATATATATACCAGTGTGAAATTTTAACAGATATGGCAAGGTAAATATGGGTGATGTAATTTTTATAATTATTTAAAGTTCTTTAATTTTTTTTAGAAAAGGAAACCTCAGCCCTACTCAACAAATTATAATAACTGAGGAAAGTTGGGAGTTTAAGTGGTTTTATTCTTCAGGAACGTGCATACCAATTGGTTCAGCAATGACAAACTCTCAGTTCTGCAAACATATGTATAAGTAACATTATATGGACTGAACAGTTCTACTTAACAATATATATTTATATGCATCCAATAACCACTAGTGAAAATTGGGTCATGAATTTGAAGAATAGTATAGAAAGATATATAGGAGAGTTATAGGAGAGTTTGGAAAAAAGAAAGGGAAAATAGAAATGTTGTAATTATAGTAGAATCTCAAAAATAAAATAAATAAAAATGGTATAATTGTGCACAGTGTTCCTCACTAAGACTTGTTGTCCTATGCTCATAATAGATGATCACACATGAAGTTCTAACCACCCTGAACTATTCCTAGGAAGGTTGGAAATGGGCTGGGATCTTCCTTTGTCCTGTTAGTACAGATATTTAGACTTGGGATGATGGTCACTGCTAGCCTTGAAAACACTCCATAGCCAAGGAATGTTAGGACATTAGAACCACATGCTTCCTGAAGGACTCCTGGTTCCTGCACAGAACCTGTTTTCTAAGGACCATGGTCACAATGTGTGACTGGAAAATGCATTAAAAGCATCATGACCAATGATGAGTGACTACTCTTCTGTTGGGTATGGACATGCAACCCCTACCTCTTCAGCTCAGATGAGCCTAGTTTGCCGGAGTCCCATCTCATCCAGTCACTGGAGGATTTTAACATCTAATAAACATCCAAATATGAGAGTAAGTATATATATATCATTAATTGTGGATCTGAAGGTAGCTTCACTGTATATTTCAATAGCCCTGATCTTGATGTGAAAGAGTGACTAGTATATATGTAAGGTAGCTTCTTCCTGGCACACTTTTGCTACCCATGAGGGTAAGTTGTCATGGAAAACACTGAGGACTAACCTTTCCCATTACTGCCCTGCCATAATTAGAGATCAATTGCACATGAGCCAGGACTACACCAGAACTGGGAATGGTTTTCTGTGCCCGGCTATTCTCAGGGAGGAAGAAGAAAGATCCAGACTACACAGAGGCAAGGTTATAGGAAGCACTTAAGTAGCTTGGTTTCTGGAGGTTAGACCAAGTGATGCTTCCTTGAAGTTCTTGGCTGTTGTGAGGGCAGAGTTATACAAGGCCCTGAGAGTCACAATGGCTGCTCATCAAATGCGGTTTCAAAACTCTTTTTCCTGGTATACTTGGAATGCTCAGTCTTGGTATGACTTCTGTATGAGTAAATTTCTTGCTTTGTGAGCCTGGGTCTTCCCAGAAATCTTGAGGTAATGAGCAGTCATCTCCCCTCTATGTCCAGTGTCTGATATGTCAGAGATATGTCTGATCACACGTCTGGGAAGACTTGCTTGTCCATCAGAGCTTGAATGTGGATTAATTCTTTAGAAACATCCTCATGCCACCCACTCTTCTTTCTGACTTTAAATTTTAGATTGCTTTTACTCTCGAAAATAAGAATGTTTTTCTTGGTATGTACGTTAGTACCTCTGTAAATGAGCAGTAAGTGATTTTTAGGTGTTATTTGATTACAATTCCAAACACTTTAGACTCACCTTCTCTCTCTAATCATAGATCCATAAGTCTGATAGCCAAGACTTCATTAATTCAACATATAATAACTACTCTTATAACTTTTGTGTGTAAATACTACACAAATACCTGAATGTCGTACTATAAAGTAGAAAATCTAATAATTTTTAAGTTACCATTTAGTTAATACATTTATAAAACAATATTCATCAATGTGCAATTGAGGATAATGACCAAAGGAGACATTGGACAAATGATGAGCACATGTAGATGTGGGTGCCTCTCTGTTGGTGATTATTGTCTGATGATGGAAACATACTGATCAAGTGATCACACAAATAGACACATTTATTTTAAAGGCCAAGGAAAATGAGAGATGGTCCCGTGAAAACACAATTGCAGTCGTAGATAGTGCTCTTAGTAGGTGACATAAGAGCTGTGATGCTCTGGACAAGTATGAAGTTATTTGGCAAAGATGGAGAGAAGAAGGAGCCTTCGTAAGAAGAATGTCATAGGGAAAATACTCAGTTGGGGTAAATAAAAGGTGAGGTATAAGACAATGGAAGAAATAACAGGAGGGTGCAGAAATGGGGTAGATATAGAGAAAAAAAAAAACTCTGACCCTTTGATGAAACTTTGTCTTTATTCCAAGGATAAGAGGAAACCTGGAAACTTTTAAGTAAAGGAGGGAATTGTTTGTCTGTGTTCACAATAGAAACCAGGCATAATGGTGCATGCCTTTAATCTCAGAGCTCTGGAGGCAGAAGCAGGCAGATCTCTAAGCTCAATGGTTGTCTAGTCTACAGAGTTCTAGGACAGTCAGAAGGGTTACAGAGAGAAACATTGTCTCAATAATAATAATAATCAGTTAAGCTATTAGAATTGTTAGAGGCATTGTCAATGATGTTAATGAGTCATGATTAATTCATGACCATGATCATAGACGATGGAGAATAAGCAGATTATAGAGGAAGAGGAATAGTCATGGAAACCATGGCTACATTAAAAATAACAGCATAAGACAGCACAGAAAATGATCCTTAGATCTATGGGAAACACTTTCTGAGAGAGCTGTCTCCCAAACTAAGGTACAAGTAAAAATGGGTTAATTAGGCAGAAGAGAGGAGAGGATTCTAGACAGAATAGCTTGAGGAAAGGTCTGCACTGCAGTGAAGGACCCTGAAAGTAGGAATCAGTAAAACTGCAGAAAGAATCTGTGACACATGCAAGCAACAGCATAAGAGCAGAACAGCAAGCAGGAAGTAGGGATGAGATTCTAGTCAGGACAGTGAGATGAGGCATAGGAATTACACAGAAAACATAAACTCTGACATGCTTATGGGAAACAGGGAAAAAACTGGAAATTCCTTGAAACAACCAAAGAGGGAGAAGGAAATACTGGGCAAGTATTGCCTGTAGTTTATATGACCCTGCTTTATTCTCCAATTGGTCTGCACTACCAGTCCTGCCCAGGTTTCCTTTGATCTGCTGATGAAACACACACACACACACACACACACACACACACACACACAC
>JADRCH010000077.1:4055662-4161934 GCA_019843965.1 Rhynchomys soricoides | reverse complement strand
CTCTCTCTCTCTCTCTCTCTCTCTCTCTCTCTCTCTCTCTCTCTCTCAGATATTTGCTTAGTGTCTGTGTATCAGTGGAGGGGGTACACATGTCCCTGTGTATGTGTAGATGTCAGAAGATAACTCATCTTGGGAACTGATATTTTTCTTTCTTACTGAGCTTGAGAGTTATAAGCTATGCCCCAAGTCAGGCTCGACTACATGTCCTCAACAAGAAAATTAAAATAGTCAAATTAAAAGTGGAAAATAATATAGGAAATTTATTCAGTGTGGCAACATTAAGAAGAGGGACAACGCAAGTCAGAAATTACTCAGGAAATTCTCATTTCTTTGGGGTTCGTTTTCATTTAATAGTCTGATACTCTATGGAGAAACACAAGTATCTATTTTTGTTTGTTCATTTGTTTGTGGTTTTGAGGTTTTGTCTTGGTTTGTTTTGTTGAAACAGGCATCTCTGTGTAGCCTAGGTTGTCCTAGCTCTCAATCTATAGACCAGACTGGCCTCAAACTCTATGATTAAAGATGTGTATCCCTGTGATTGGCTCACAAGTGTATATTTAGAATAACTTCATTTATGTAAGGCCTGTTACACTTTACCATGCAGAGTATGGGGGACTGAACTCAGATGAACAGGCTTGTGGGAAGCACTTTTACCCTCTGAGCCATCTTGCTGGTCTTAGAAAGTTTCTTTGAGTAATATTGTTTTGCCTGCCCAAAACATTCTTTTCATCTTCAAAAATTCTGAGTAAAAAACAATCATATTATCTATTGATAGGTTCTAAAACCTATTTATGGTTCATCATATAACAATAGATAATATGATTTTTACAACAATTATTATAAGAAATTATTACCAAAACAATTAAAATAGTGGCATCAACTAAAGGTATATGACTCATTTTTTCAAGTCAGACCCAGGTATTACAACAATCTGGTTATTATGTCATTGTTTCATGGGTGCTTAAGGATATGAACTATGAAGTATCACTGCTAGATTTCATTAATGGTCTGCACTTTTACATTCACATACAATATTATTTTTGTCCAGTGAGAGGTGTTCAATAAAGGCAATAAAGAAAAGGAACACACGGAGGGCCACAGTAATAAAAATGTCAGCGAAAGGGTAAGGAAGTAAGGGGCCGAGATGAGACTTTTCCCAGGTCAGATACTGTAACAGGCATTTTTTCCCTTTTCCTTTTTTTTTCTTTTTTCTGTTTTTCCTTCTTTTTTGGTTTCTTGTTTGTTTGGTTTTTGTTTCAGCACAGTGAAGCAAGCATCAACCACTAATTATAAAGATTTAAAAACATAAAGAGACAATCCTCAGGGTTATGGCAAAGACCCTGGTCTTCCCACTCCATCCTGGACTTACTGCATTTCATGCTTTACTCCGTACATACACACTATATTAGGGACAAGCATGATCTGGCACAGCATACTTGGTCTTATTTAGCAGCAAAAATTTTATCTAGATATTGTGAAAGCATCTGCACTAAAGCTCTAGGAGGCATCTATTCAGGTACAGCTTAGTTCTTGAATTTGCTCAGTAGAAAAGACTTTTGAGATGTGTCAGAGTAAAATCAATAAAGTTATTGATTACATGTACAGACAAGACACACTTGAAGAGAGTCAATTGCAGGCCTTAAGAGGAATGTCCCCAAACTTCCATGTTTCTTTAACATCTAAGAGGATAGCTATATGGAGAAACACAAAGCAGCCTGAACACTTCACTGCCTGAGGGAGTGCCCTAGTAGTAGAGTTGGAGGGTTAAGTTCCTCATATAACAGGCCTGGCAGAAGTGAAGATATTCTACAGAGACACTGTGTCTCTCAGTCTGATTATCAGACTATTGAAACAGTGGACTCAAAATATATAGAAATGTCTCTATGACTTCCTTGATGGGAGAAAGAAAAAGTGACAGTGACAGCCAGGTGGGGACCTTGTCTCCCTGAAAGATATTTCACACAGTTCTAATAATATATCAGACAACACTACAGGATAAGACTGACACCCCAATACTGATGGGGTAACAGTAGGTAGGACCACATCTTGATCAATACTGCTTAAATGTGCATTTTCTTGGCCCTCTACTCAAACTTTACTCTCATTTCAGGATTCTAAAAATGGGCTCGGGCTTGGGGGGAATCTCTAGATCTCATTGTTCTTTTCAATGGATGGATTCTATAATGAATGGATCTCCCTTTTCTGGTTTATACTTTGGTGTTGTGAGGCTATACCTTGGGAGATATGAGCAAACATTACTGATAATGTACTGACAATAGATTAAAGAAACAATTACACTGACTGAAACAATGAATGTATTGGTTTTACTTACAGGAGCATTAGAGAGGGGTGACTTACAATAGGAAGGTTAACTCGAAGGTAGTTGCATCACTGAAAAGCCAAGTGCAGCATGAACAATGATCATGGTAGCCACTTCTCTAGTGTGCCTTCTCCAACTTGCAGTCAGCTCCACCAGACAACCCTCTTCAAGGCAATTGATTATGGCTTTTATAACATTGATGTGTTGGTTAGATTTTTATATACTTGCTACAAACCCAAGTCATCTGGGAAGACAGATCCTCAGCTGAGGAATTGCCTCCATCATATTGGCCTGTGGGCAAATCCGTAGGACATTTGCATGATTAATGTGAATGAGCCCAGCCTACTGTGGAAAGTATAATCCATAGATAGTTGGTCTCAAGATCCATTAAAAAACAAACAGAGCAAGCCACTGAGGAATAAGCCAGTAAGCAAATGTTCCTCCATGTCTTCTGATTTGGTTCCTGGCACCAGGTTCATGCTTTGAGTTCTTTCTCCGACTTCCTTTCAGAATGGGTTGTCACTTGTAACTCCTACCCTAGTTCATTTTTCTCAGTGGTTTATCATAGTAAGAGAAGGCAAAGACACTTGGGATTTCAAACCCAGCACGAAAACAATTGGTTACCTTTATAACAAAGATGCCACTATTGTAGTGGGCATATCTTGCCTACCATGTCAGTATTGTAGCATACAGGGTGACAAGTGCTTCAGCTTGTTAGAGACTTTTGTTTCAAAAGATGATGCAGGTCCCCACCTTTTTATTTCTCCTTAGTAAGTACAAATATGAAGATTAGATATAACAGACAAAGGAGAATTCTGAGATACAGTGGGAAGACTGCATTGGGAACACAGAACTTTCTACACTTTTTCATGAGAATTTGTAATAAATAAAAGAAAATCTCACCTAAGAAATAGAACATGTTTAAAAGTTAATTGAAAATTTAAAACATCAATATTTTTATACTAAATTCTATTTAAAAACTGAAAACAAAAGTGATTAAAAATTCTTCAAAAAGGATCTCCAAAAAATCTAAGAGCACAGAAAAGAAAAAAAAAAAAACAGAGCAAAAGTTGTTACACATAATAGATTATCCTTTCTGTCAGGGAATTATAAACTTGTTTGGTAATTGAATTAAAAATCTCAACCATCTGACAGTCATAGGTCATACTTCTACGTGGGTTTGCCAAAGAAACTAGAAAGACATAAAAACTCCAATAGAAGCAAAAAAAAAAAAATGTTGATTGCAGAAATATGGACAGAGAGAAGGGGTAACCCAAGTACCCAGTATATTCATTACAAAAGCTATGCAAACATGCACACTGAAAAGACAAATATTTTGTGTCAGTCCATATTCTATTGCTATAAAGAGACACATGACCAAAGCAACTTCAATTGGAACTTTCTTACATACAGATATTAGTTCATTGTCATGATGGGTAACATAGTGGCACATGGACAGACATTGTACTAGAGCAGTAGCTGAGAATTCTCCACCCAGATCCCAAGGCAACAACAGATAGAAAGAGAAACTTGGAGCCTAGCTAGAGCTTCTGAAACTTCAAAGCCCACTCCCAATGACATACTTCCTACAACAACACCACACCTACCCCCAAAAGCCACACCTTCTATTCCTAAACAGTATTACTCCCTAATGACTAAGAAATTAAATCTATGAGCCTTTAGAAACAATTCTTATTCAAACCACCACATTTCATTCCTTAGCCTCCATAAGCTTGCAGCAATATCATAATGCAAAATCTATTTAGTCCAACTTCCAAAGTCCCATAGTCTATAACAGTCTCAACACTGTTTAAACAGTGAAAGTCTCTCTGCAACTCACAGCAATCTCTGAACTATAACTCCTGAAAAATCAAAACTAGAAAAAATTATTACACATTGCCAACATACAGTGGCACAGAATATGTATAACCACTGTACAAGGAAGAAAAGAAAGCATATAGTAAGGAAATACTGGGCCAACGCAAGACCAAAAGCCAGCAGGCAAAATCCTAAATTTGGCAATCTCTATGTCTAATGTAAAAGCACTATTCATATCTTCAACTATTTTTAGCTTTTTGACTACAACATACTTCTTTCTCTTGGACTGGTTCTATTCCCTGTCAGTAACTTTCCTGGTCAGGTATCCCACTCTCCAGCATCTCCAACATTTGAGGGTCTCCGAGGCAATCCATGCCTCACCATCACAGCTTCACACCATGGCCTCTCTAAGCTTTAATGCAGCAACATTCCTAACATTTGCCTATCCTCCACAGCTTACCTTACCAATGGAGGGAGATTCCATAACTACTTTCCTGTATTCTTGACTCTAAAGCCAGAACAATGTGTCTGAAGCTACCAATTTCTTCTGCTTGCTGCAGCTGGAACATTCCCCCACCCCATTTAAATACATTATCACCAGCTTTCTGTTTTCTATTGTTTCCTTCCCTGTCTGTTCTTGACTGTCCTGGAACTCACTCTGTTGACCAGGGCAGCCTTAAATTTAGAGAACTGCCTTCCCCTGCCTCCAGAGTGCTATGATTATTGGTATAAACCACCACAACTAATCCTAAGTGCTTCTTTAATTCCTTTTCACAAGTTAGAAGCTTAGCTGAGAAATCTATTTTCAGTGAGAACATTTCTAGTTCAACTTCAGTTTTAATTCTCCAAGTCCTCTGTCAAAATGTGTAGTATCTTCACCATTATCTTGTTCCATTCAAGTTGTAGGAGGCAAGCAAGGGCAATGGCTGGAGCCTATGTTGTTTTTGGAGTCTCTTGAATTTCCATCACCAACTTAAAGAGAGATTTATCATTCCTATCTGTGTGGATTTAGGGGGGGTAATCTTTTAGGGGGAACAGTCTCATCTCAAGTAACATATTTATTTAAATTATTTATATATTTTAAGTAAACATAAATAGTATCTGCCTATGACTTTTTAATCATCCTCAGTGTTCTTTATCCTTCCTCCTTCCATCTTCCTCTGTGTTAGATTTAAAGTTCAGTCAATACAAGGAAATTCATGTCTGATAGTAGAAAACTAGTCAATACCTGTAGCTTTGAGGTCATGAATCCTGGAGGAGAACCTAGTACTGCCACTTTTCTTAACTAATATAATTCTCAGGTGCACATTAAACATACAGATAAATATGTCTCTCACCACCACCCCCCATCGAAGAAGCTTCTTTTATAGATCGTGGAAACCATCCAAGAAAACCACAATTGGTCAAAATGTAGAAAACAAGTGACTGTGGAGTGTCAATACTCACTCAATACATGCACAATACAACCTCAACACTTGAGGCTCAGGGAATACTATGGAAGGAGGGTCACAAAGATTGTAAAAGCAAGAGGCACAGAACATCCGCTGAAATAATGTCTTCTGTATGCTACATGCTTACCTAAAGAAGACCTGCACAATAAGAATACCAGTTGACATGCCAAAGTAAATGAGGAATACCTCATGTGACCCCACCCCTAGACAATGAGCTGCAGACAATTAATGACTGCTGGAATAGTAAGAAACTATGTTTTACAGGGACAAGCCCCTTGATAAGATATACAATCCTAAGTACTCGGCTCTAAAGACACATACATGAGCAATGGTAAATGTACTCAGCAGGTTATAGACTACTAAAGAAGCCACTAATTTGGGATGATTTTGACAGAACATGGGAGTAATTGGAGAAGGAAGGGTAGAAATAACATAAGTCCAGTGTTTGTGCATGAAATACTTTAAAAGGGTGTTTAAAAGTTCTTCATGAGGAAGCCATAAATGTGTATACAGAGGACTTGAAGAAGACCTGTGCATGCCCTGTGGATGCCACTTCTCTGTCTATGAGTTCATATAAACTTTGATCATTGTTGATTTAGAGGGCCTTGTTTCCTTGGTGTCCTGCATCTCCTATGGGTCTTTCTTGGCTTTCCTTGGGCCTTTGGGGAAGGATATGAAAGATATACCCTATTTAGAGCTGTGTATTCCAAGGACCCCTCTTCTCTTCATAATGTCTGGGTGTGAGTCTTTGTATTTTTACCCATGTGCTGCAGGGGGAAGCTTCTTTGATGACAACTAAACAAAGCTCTGATCTAAGATTATAGCAGAATGTCATTATGTATAATTTCATTGCTACTTTTTTGTTTTGGATATTTGTTTGATTGATTATTTGTTTTTAAAGAACAGTAGTACTTGGTTTTATTCTAGGTCCCTTGGTTTTTGGACATCCAAGCTGTATCAGGCATAGGTGACACCTTGTGAAGTGGACCATCAGTCAAGTCAGATCTTTTTTTGTTTGTTTGTTTGTTTGTTTTGTTTTGTTTTGTTTTGAAATTTATTTATTTATTTTATGTGAGCACACTGTCATTGTCATCAGAAAACACCAGAAAAGGGCATCTGCTTCCATTTTAGATGGTTGTGAGCCACCATGTGGTTTCCGGGAATTGAACTCAGGATCTCTAGAAGAGTAGTCAGTGCTCTTAACCACTAAGCCATCTCTCCAGCCCTCCTCCACCACTGTGTTTTTTAAAACAAAGTTTTTTACTAGTCTGGGAAGTCTGACTGGCCAACTGACCTGACCCCTCTTCCAGAGACTGAATCACCAACCAAGAAATTCACATGGAGGGATCCATGGTGCTGGCCACATATGCGGCAGAGGAGGGTCTTGTTAGACATCAGGGGGAGCAGAGGTCCTTGGGCCTGAGGGTGTTAGATTCCCCAGTATAGGAGAATGCCAAGGAGGGAAGACAAGAGTGGGTGGGCGGGTGGTTGGGGGAATACCCCCATAGTGGCAGGGAGAGGCAGGAGGGAATGGGGAAGTTCCAAAGGGGAGATCTGGAAAAGGGGAAACATTTAAAATGTAAATAAAGTCAGATCTTAATAGGCTACTCTCACAAGCTTTATCCTACCATGGCCCTAGCATATTTTGCAGTTAGAACACCCTTGTAGGTCAAAGGATTTGTGGCTGAATTGGTGTTTGCCTTTCTGTTTTGGAAGCATGCAGAGTATTTTGCTGTATCAACGACACTGTAATAGTAGTAGTATGCCCCCTCTCCCCCTAGAACCTATGACGTATCTAGTCATAAGGTTTTAGCCCTAATGGTACCAAGTATGGGTTTAATCCTGCTGATCATACCTTAAATCCAATAAGTAAATGGTGGGTGACTCTCATTATATATGTGCAACTATTACATCAGTGGACATGTCTTACCAGGTCATTTGTTATTGTAGCTGTTAGGATTCACAGCTGCATAAAATTAATGACTACTTTTCTAATCTGGTATCTATAAAAGCTAGCCAATATGGATGAAACTTCGAGATGAGTACCAGCATATTCTATGATATGTGATATCTTCAGCAATAGACCTTACTGTTAATTTGTGAATAGTAGCTAATAACATTGGCATGTGGTGTTTGGGGGGTCTATTGGACCTCATTAATCAACAAGCTGTGCTATTAAGAAGAAGTTCAGTACAGAGCTCTTTGAGTGTCAGAGACTGTTAAGCTCAGAAGCAATTCTTTAGACTAAGGAAATGAAGACTCAATGAGGATTGTTAGCCTTTCTTTTGTGAGTTTTGTCAACGGGCAAAATGGAGAAAGACTGGGAGTAAGTATATCATGATAAAGCTTTTGTTGTTTTGATATTTTCCTTTTATGGAATGTGGAGAAGATTCATGGATGTGTAATAGAAATATAATGATAAATATCAAAAACAGAAGAGAAAGTAGAGAGGCAATTTAAAAGGGATAGGAAGAGAGTGAGGAAGAAAGAGTGAAAAAGAGAAGAAGAGAAAAGTAGCTTCATATCATCCATCATGATCAGCTACAGGTAGAGCTCTGTGGCAGCTGGATGGTGATGACAGAAGCCCTTTGTAATGCACTGAAGCTTTTAATTATTCTGTCATGTAAAATGTATTCTCTGTGAG
This sequence comes from Rhynchomys soricoides, assembly GCA_019843965.1. NCBI lineage: Eukaryota > Metazoa > Chordata > Mammalia > Rodentia > Muridae > Rhynchomys > Rhynchomys soricoides. Next base: position 4,153,701 of record JADRCH010000077.1, on the reverse strand, counting down.
AAATGCTGTCTCAGGCATGACTCACTGTTTATCATCTTTATCTCATCAAGAAATACTGAGATGCCTTTTTAAACACACGATGACACTATGAATGCAAATAATACAAGGCACTTTGATATGAAAGGTCAAATAATAGATACTAGTTAATACTTACACACATTTTAGAAGCCTCTTTTATCTTTTAAACCAGTGATCATAATACAAATACCTCCTAGTCAAAGAATATTTGGGACAATAATAAAAGAACAGGCAAAGGCCATAAATTATTGGTCTCATAATGTGAAGCTATACACACAACAGTAGTAGTAGACATTTACATAACAACCAAAAACAAAGCAAATAGTAAAATATATTTTGTGTGCGTGTGTACATGTTGATCCAGGTGTGTGTACACATGCACATGCATTCATTGGTATATGGAATCCCTAGGTCAATGTGAGTGATGTACCTCAGGAACTGTCTAACTCATTTTTTGAGACAAGTACTGTGATAGCTATTCTTGGTTGTCAATTTGACTACATCTGGAATTCACTAAAATCCAAAAATGAAGAGCAAGAAGTGAGGGGTATTTACTTGATTTGAAGTATAATATCCAATTCTAATGTTGATTTTGAAGTGGGAAGAAACTTCCTTTAATCTAGGCCACACCTCCTGCTGCAAGTCTTTATTAGGACATGGGAGAAGGAAGCTTTGACTCTTTGCCTGCTTGCCCTCTCTCTTGTTAACAAGATCATCCTTCATTGACTAATTTAGAGATTACTTATTTAGTATTCTAGCATATACTAAAGACCAGCTGAGACATACAGCATCATGCTGAACAACTACTGGATTCTTGGACTTCCATTCACAGCCAGACATTGATGGATTAGCTGGACTGTAGCCTATAAATTGTTCTTAAAAGGTCATATATATTATTTTAGAGAATGCTAATACAGGTACTCTCAGTGGGATTTAGCCTTGCTGGTTTAGCCAGGGTGCATCTCAGCAATGGGATTACAATTCCATGATACCATATGTGAATATTTACTTGAATTCTTGGGATGTAAATGAGGCCCTCATTTACTCAGCAAGTACTTTATTGATGGGGCCATTCCCTATATCCTACTTCCTTGACTCCAAAGTAAGTGCTAAAATAATAATTTTAAAATCAGACAATTTGAAATTTTGAAACAAAAAGAGAAAAAAATTATGAACAGAGTACCTAGTATTTTTCAGGAGATAAAAACATCACATTTGAATATAAAAACAGAAACATCTCTAGAGAAGAGTCCTTAAGGAAAATGGTGTATGCTAGATAAAGATGGAAAATGAGTGGGTTTTGCTCTCTCTTGCAGTGTATAAGAAACTGAAAACTGTTTCCAAGCTGTGAAACCATTTTGCATCCATACAGCAGTGTTGGAGAACTGTATTTACTCTGTAGCTAAGATCTATTAGAGTTGTAAAATACCATGTTCTTGTAGGTATGAAGTATATGTAACATATTAAGATTTTATTATATAAATTCAGTTATAATGCAAAATAAAACATAAATGTCTTCTCTATAATCCCATGGTCTCAATGTTGGAATCATCTTTTACATTCTTGGGCAACATTAATTAGCACCACATTAAGACTTCATAGTTTCCTTTATTAATGATTGCTTTTTCACAATTAAGTGTTCATTTCACATTACCATTAGCTTAAGAATGGCAAGTTGCCACTCCTTCCATGTGCCAATTTACATCTTGACAATTTTTTTACTCCAAGCATATTGTCCAAACAAGTGTTTCTTTACAGCCACAATTCCATGTTGTAGTAGAAAACATAGGGTTCTGGTTTGTAAAAGGCATGTATCATCTCATACCTTGGTACAGACAAAGCTACTATACATTACCCTTCATTTTTGACCTCTATCTGCATCTCCTGCCCATGTAATTGAGTATAATGAGTGTATTATCTCTTCTCCAGGACTTTGGCTTGGCCACACAGCTTACTTTCATTTAGACATAATTTTCAATTGTGATAGAAGACTTGACATGGTCCAGCACAGCAGGAGGTACCCTCATGTTCTCATAATTATTATGAGAAGAATTTGCTACCTAACCTGACAGCCTTAAGGCCAAGAAGAATGATATAGAAATAACACAAAATAATGATTATGACTATAGTCTAGACTGATATACATAACCTACAGTCTTGATAATCTAATTCAGATAGAAAAAAACATAGCTTCTCTCTCTTTGAGAAGTCATTAATTGTCTGCAGCTCTTCTTCTAGGGCTCCTCACCATGAGTTTTTCCTTGTCTGCTTTGGCAGGTCTACTGGTGTTGTTATTGTGCAGGTCTCCTTTAGGTAAGCATGTCATATACAGGAGACATTATCTCAGCAGATATCCTGTTCCTCTTGATTTTATGATCTTTATGACTCTCTTTCCATAGTACTTCCTGAACCTCAAGTGTTGGAGTTGTATTGTATAGGTATTTAGTGGGTATTGACACTCCACAGTCAGTTTTTCTCTGCATTTTGACCAGTTGCAAGGCTTTTGTTTTGTTTTGTTGTTGGTTGGTTGGTTGGTTGGTTTTTGGTTTTGGTTTTTTTTTTTCTTTTTTTGGTTTGGTTTGGTTTGGTTTAATTTTGTTTGGTTTGGTTTGATGTTTTGGTTTTGATTTATAATTGGTTGGGGTTTTTTTGTTTGCTTGTTTTACTTTTGTTTTACTTTAGGGAGTTGTTTTGGCTTTTTGTTGTCTTATTTTGTCTTGTTCAATGGTATACAGCCTGATTGACAGATTTTACATTTGTGTGTAGCACACAATGAATTAAGTATTAAAAGCTGACTAGGCATTTGGGAGAAATATATATATATATTTTTTTTTATTTACATTTCAAAAGTTTCCCCCTTTCCAGATCTCACCGTTGGAACCTCCCCATTCCCTCCCCCCCCTCCTGCCACTATGAGGGTATTCCCCCACCCACCCACCCATCCACTCTCATCTTCCCTCCATGGCATTTTCCTATACTTGGGGGATCTAACATCCTCAGGCCCAAGGGCCTCTGCTCTCCCTGATGTCTAACAAGACCATCTTCTGCCGCATATGTGGCCAGCACCATAGGTCCCTCCATGTGTATTCTTTGGTTGGTGATTCAGTATCTGGAAGTATCAAGGGGTCAGGCCAGTTGCCACTGTTGCTCCCTCCTTGAGGCTGCAAACTCCCTCAGCTCCTTCAGTCCCTTCTCCAAGTCCTCCATCTAGGACCTCACACTCAGCCTCACTGTTGCTGAGAAGTGACTCTTGGGTATTTAGAACTTTTGGACTAATAACCACTTATCAGTGAGTACATACCATGTTCATTCTTTTGTGACTGATGTACCTCACTCAAGATGATATTTTCAAGTTCTGTCCATTTGCCTGTGAATTTCATGAAGTTGTTGTTTTTAATAGCTGAGTGGTATTCCATTGTGTAAATGTATCACATTTTCTGTATCCATTTCTCTGTTGAGGGATGTCTGGATTGTTTCAAGTTTCTGGTTATTATAAATATGGCTGCTATGAACATAGTGGAACATGTGTCTTTATTACATGTTGGAGCATCTTCTGGGTATATGCCCAGGAGTGGAATATCTGGGTCCTCAGGTAGTATTATGTTCATTTTTCTGAAGGTCCACCAAACTGATTTCCAGAGAGGTTGTATCAACTTGTATTCCCACCAGCAATGGAGGAGTGTTCCTCTTTCTCCACATCCTCACCAACATGTGCTGTCACCTGAGTTTTTGATCTTAGCCATTCTGACTGGTGTGAGGTGGAATCTCAGGGTTGTTTTGATTTGCATTTCCCTGATGACTAAGGATGTTGAGCATTTCTTTAGGTGTTTCTCAGCCATTCGAGTTTCCTCAGTTAAGAATTCTCTGTTTAGCTCTGTTCCCCATTTTTTGATAGGGTTATTTGGATCTCTGGTGTCTAGCTTCTTGAGTTCTTTGTATACCTTGGATATTAGCCTTCTATTGGATGTAGGATTGGTAAAGATCTTGAGAAAGAATATATTTAAGTTTTAAAGCTGGAGTGTGCTCCTTCTTGCCATTCCCCCATGCGTGTGTGAAGGGGTGTACAAGACAGAGACAGAGAGAAAGGGGAGTGAAATTGAGAAATAATCCTGGACACCATTTTAAAGAGTATGTATTTCAGTGAGAAATTTATAGTACAAGAATGGTATGATAGAAAAATTTTGTTTAAATGGTGTCACAGGGATACCAAAGATAGAGGCTGCTCAAATGAGTTATTTTTCTTCTAACATTTCAAGCAAAGGATCTTCCACCTCTTTCTGTCACAGCACTTTGGAAAAAAAATCAGTTACCTATTATTGCATATATACCATTTATAATTGAAGCACTGGCGCTGGCTACCTGCTTTTCCCAGTTAATTCAAATTGACAAATCTAATGGTTGTCCAGACTTTGATAATAGGGATAACAATTACTGTCATCAGTATATATACCATTATTTTAAAAATCCCCTAGTTCTTGGCACTATTCTACATACCATACCACATACAATATACACACATACACACACACACACACACACACACACACACACACACAAGAATCTATAGAGACAGGACACTGGAAAAAGGAAAAGCATATGTGGTGAGTCACAAAGCCACTTCCTGCAACTAGAATCAAAGCAGTACCAACTACTTGAGTATCCAAACAGAACAGTAACTCAAGAAAAATGGAGCAAAGCTATCAATCTATTCTGGAAAATAGCCAGGTACCAGTTCAGGTTCAGCCCGTTCTCTAAGCTTTTTGGTCTGAATGATATCTAATCTGGACTATAGGAATTGTGTATATATGAAAAATCAGAATATGTCCTTCTTTTTTCAAAGGCATATAATTAGATAGTTTTTTTCTGGAGTCATTTTGGGTGACTATGTCCCTGGAACACAGGTTTAAGTTACCACAAAGTCCATGTTCCAATGTGGAAGCACTTTCATGAAGTTTTTAGTGTTTTTCAAAGCAAAGAATCATAAATCAGGCTACTTTTAAGATATCTTGTGGGTATTATCAGAATAGATATGGCAAGATGAACTGGTGTTAAGATGGTACCTGATGCCATTCACAGATTTTGACTTGCTACAAGCTAGTAATACTAAATTTAGAAAAAGGTTTTTATCAGTTATTCACAAAATGTTAGTTCAAGCACTAATATAGGCAAGGAATGGCTATTCCAGAATGCTCATACAAGCCCAAGTAAAACTAGTAATTAGTCTCTTAAAATAGGGAGGTAATACTTGGAGAAAGGACACTACTGAAAACATGTAGAATAAGCAAAGTTTCAGAGGCAAGAAATGAAAATAGGATCAGCATGCAAGGTGCTTCCTGCAGTGAAAATATATTATAGTCATGGGTATTGAAGGCAAACAATCTCTCCAAGTATACAGTGAGAAAACTCAGAGTACATATGGTGATGACTAGCAATGTAGTTTCACTGACACCTGCAAAAGCATTTCTACCACTATCACATCCCAAAATAAAATAAATTCAGTGTATTGTTTCATTCTAATAACTGTTCATGTTCACATGGAAAACAGAATCCTTGTGTAAACTGTGTATTTTAAGTGTTATTTTCTTCCTTAAGTTATACTTGATTAATAATTAGATTGTGATTATGCCTTAATGTAATTGTGCACTATATATTATAGATGCTATATACAGCATAGTGAGGATAAATGTGGACCAACTGATGTGATTCACTCTCTGGAGTTATCGTGACAATTAGTTAACCACAGATAGATAAATAATTAGATGGATAGATTAGATAGATAGATAGATAGATAGATAGATTCATACATACATACATACATAATATGTTTAGCTATTTCTATATGCTTAGACATAGGTATGGTGTTATGCTTTGTCAGATTAGTACTTTATACATACACATAAGAAATAGTCATCTCTCAGAATCTGTGGGGTATCAAAGCAGGATATCAAACTCCACAGCTCCTCAGGCAAGTTTCAGGAAAGAAATTACACAATGCTATGCAGAGGAATGAAGCTTTTACTTGGAGAAAAAAAAGCATAGTTTAGATTACAGAAGAAGTGGAGACTCACAGAGGTTAAGACTTGCCTGAAACACAGAAGTAATTACATAAAAATAACACAATCCTTTCCCATAGTTTAGATTGTACCTAGAAACTTAGAATATACAGTAACATATAAATTCTCTATAAAGAAGTCTTTTAGTATAAGGTTTAAAGAATAGTGATAAGAAAAACATTTCATTTATGTTCATTACAGACAATCCGGTCCCCCTCCCCTGAGCTATGGCATCATCTAGTTCCTGTGTCTTTAAAGGATTATTTTTAGTATTTAATAGCTCTAATAGGACTTTATTTCTGAATGTTTCTGAATCACAGCTGGTGGAATCTGTGGATTCAGGAAATGTAGATGTCGAGGGACAACTATATGTGTATGTATTTTCATCACATAAATGTCAGAGAAATGTGGGAGCAAACAAATAACTGGAGTTATCAAATAGAAGAAAAAGGACTTATTGGATTATTAATTCAAGTGGTAATGTTATGTCATTAGGGGAATACGTCTTTCATTCCAAGGATCTTGACCTTCAATACTTTCTTAATTGTAAATTCTCTTAGGCTTTTAGAAGTGGCATTATTCCCTATAACTTATATCTGTTAAGCAGTACATGGCAGCCATTCCACTGTAGTTATGATTCTGGTGATTATTATCATGGAAAGGATGGCAAAAAATTAGACCATTGAACAAAAACAAAATATGTCTGTCTAAGGAAGAAATTATATAATGTTATGCAGAGTAATGAAACTTTTATTTGAAGAAAGAAGCATAGTTTTGATTACAGAAGAAGAAATGGAGACTCACAGAGGTTAAGACTTCCCTGTAGTTGTAAATAGTAGGGATGTTGCTTAAAGACTGAACTAATTCTAGGGCCCATACTTCTTATTTCCTCCATTTTCTCCACCCTGGCCACCTTTCCCTAAGATTCAGATTTCCACAGGTTTCCCTTCAACAGGTTTCTCACTTCTCTTGTTAGATAGGCCTTTTAATCATAAGCTGCTGTGGTAAAGGCTTGGAATGCAGGGTGGCACCACTTGGATGTGGTGGTACTTGTAAAAGGTAAGGCTTACTGGAAATTCTGTTGGTCTTTGAGGATGTACCTTCTGATGGACAAACCCAGATTTATCCTTCTTCCCTTTCTCCCTAGCTCCTGAGGTAAATTCCTATGGTCAGTCGAGTGTCCTATCATGATGTGCTCCTTTATAAATGATCTTCTAGATTCAATTAAATAGCAGAAAGCTGACTGACCCTGTCACTCTAATATCATCATTTTCTCAATTTTCTCCATGTTATGAGAATATCACGCTTTGGTAATTCTCCCAATGTATCTCCATGAAATTTAAAAGAATGTAGAACTCCACATACATTTTAAGTTAGCTACTTACATGTTCTGTGATTCATTAATAATATTACAGAGTTATGGTCACACACAGTGTTGGGGACAAAAAGATGATATTTGGTGAGGATAAATTGGCAGCAAGCCAGCACATGGCCAAAAGAACTTATGAAACAGGAAGCAAAAATTCTCTTAGAGATCACAAGGAATGATAGCAAGTGTAACAATTCCCTTTTCCACCCCTGGACCTGGCTAGGGGAGAAACTGTACCAAATATTGGATGCTGATTCAAAATATATACTGCTTTCAGGAGAACCCTGCCCCAGCCCTCCGAACTGCTGCCACTTAATTGATGCTATAACTGTATGTTCAGAAAGCCATTCCACATTTCTATCAGGTAAGAATAATGGGGAACACGTTATAACCAGTGGATTTCATGTTTGTTGATCCATGGTTGGACTTCTGTGGCTGTGCAATGAGTTCCTTCCTTGGTCAGAAGTAATATGGTATGGAATGTGATAAGGCATTCTGTATGTCCATTGACAGTGGTTTTGTTAGAAGCATTACATGCAGAAAAGGCAAATCCATAGCCAGAAGTAACTACTTCAGTAAAAAACAAATTGTTGTCCTTTCCATGGAAAAAATAGTCCAATGTAGTCAACTTGTCACCAGATTACCATTTGTCACCTCAGAGGGTAATGCTGTATCTGGTCTTCAATAATGGTCTCTGATGTTGGCAGATCTGGCTCTCAGTAGCAGCCAAGTCAATCTTGATGAATGGATGTCCATGAGGTTAAGCCCATGCACAACCCCATTTCTACCACAATGGCCACTTCTTAATGTTCTCACTGGGCAGTGACAGGAATAGCTGGGAGAAGTGGTTGACTACCCACAGAATGGACCACCCTATTTAATTGATTATTGAACTCCTACTCAGCTGAAGTCACTTTTTGATGAGGATTTACATGGGCACAAGTATCTTCACATTCTTCACCCATTTGGAGAGATCTGTCCACATACTTCTTCCCTAGATGCCTTCCCCCCAATATTCTAATCATGCTCTTTCCAGTTCCTTACCCATCTAGCCAATCCATTAGCTATATCACAAGAATCAATTAACATTCATACATTTGACCATTTCTCCTTCCAAACAAGGCATATATTATCATGTGTACTGTTCAAGTTTCTACCTAGTGTGAATATTTCTCTTTATTTGTGTTTTTCAAGATTGTCTCAGAAAGGGGTTGGAATGCTATACCTATCCAATTCTGTGTGGTGCCTGCAGAACCATCAATAAGCCAGGCTGTAATATACTTTTCCTCAGCTGGATGCAGAGAATACCCCATGAGGTTATTGATACATACTGTGCTGCAGACAACATGGTAATGAGAGTAGAAACTATAAGCAATTGGTCAACTCCCTCGTGTAACTTGCTTGGACCTTCAAGATTTGTTTGGGCTCAACTGCATATATACCACTTCCATTTGATAATATATTACTGCTGTCCATATCTGACCTTATAGCTTAGTGGGTCAGATAACACCCAGTACCTAATTATCAGCTAAGGTTTTCTGGTAGCTTGGTGGCTCATTGTGAATGCTCAATTTCCACTAAGGCCAAATAGCAGGCCATAAACTGTCTTTCAAAGGGAGAAAAGTTGTCTACAGATGAAGGTAGTGCCTTGCCCCAAAATCTCAAAATCTTGTGTGATTCATCTATAGGGGACTAACAAAGACTCCAGAGTCTTTATCTGCCACTAATACCACAAGTACCATTAGTCCTCTGGATCATATAACCCCAGTGATAGAGCAGTTTGCATAGCAACCTGGACCTTTTGAAGAACCTTTTCCTGTTGGCAGCCTCACACAAAGCTAGCAGCTTTCCAAGTAATTGCTATATAGGCTGGAGTAACAAACCTAAAAGAGGGACATGTCTCCAGAATCCAAATAGGCTCACTAAGCACTGTGCTTTTTTCTTAATGGTGGGAGGGGCCAGGTGCAATAACTTATTCTTCATCTTAGAAGTAATAGCTCTTCATGCTCCACACCACTGGGATCCTAAGAATTTCACTAAAGTAGAAGGTCTTTGAATTTGATTGATTGTATTTTCCATCCTCTGATGTGCAGATGAATGATCAAGAAGCTCAAAATGGTGGCTACCTTTTCTGCATCTGATCCAATAAGCCTAATTTAATCAATACATTGTATCCATGTGATATTTTGTGGGAAAAAACAGACAATTGAAATCCCTTCTATGTTATGACACAGAGTAGGAGAGTTATTGTATCCTTGAGATAAGACTGTAAAAGTATACTGCAGCCCTTGTCAACTGAAAGCAAATTGCTTCTAGTGGTCCCCTATGGACAGTACAGAGAAAGAAACATTTGCTAGATCAACAGCTACATACCATGTACCAGGATATGTGTAATTTGCTCAAGTAAGGACACCACATGTGTTATGGCAGCTGCAATGGGAACCACTACCTGATTGAGTTTTCTATAGTCAACTGTAAATTCTTCATAGTCTATTTGTCTTTTGCACTGGCCAGAAAGGAGAGTTAAATGGAGATGTGGAAACCACAATTCTTGCATTTCTCAAGTCCCTAATGTTGGCGCTAAATTCTACAATTCTTCCAGAGATGCAATACTGTTTTTGATTTGCTAATTTCTTTGGCAGAGGCAACCCTTAAGTCTTCCATTTTAGCCTTTTCAACCATGATAGCCTTCACTCCACAGATTATCAAACCAATGTGATAAATCTGCCAACTTCTAAATTTATTTATCTCAATTATATATTCTGAAACTGGAGAAATAAGTGCAGGATGAGTCCAGGGGCCCACTAGATCTATTGTGTATCAGACTTTTGCCAAAATTCCCATTAGTCATTTCCATAAACCCCTATTTTAACTAAAGGATCATAATGTACTTGGGATCTTCTGGACTCAACATCAATTCAGAACAAGTATCTAATAGACCCCCAAAAGCCTGATTGTTTCCTCATGCCAACCCCCATACCCTGTACAGTTACTCTTGTAAAAGTCCATAAGTCTCTCTGAGGAAGCCTTGAAAAAGGCTAACAGTAGAACTTTTATCAAGATTCTTCCTCAGGAAAACCTGGCAATTCCTTCACTCAAAAGGTTCTAGGTCTGCAAATTACCTCATCTGGAAATTGATTCCCAGGCCAGGATTTCCTTTGCCATGATCCAATGTAGCCTTTCTTTCACTTGAGAAATTTTCTGCTTACATAGTGTGAACAAGAATTCAGTACATACTCCATGCCTGGAAACACATTGATTGATTAGCCAGTACCAAAAGTCCATATGAGTCACATCATCATAAAATTCACTTTGCCTGTACTGATCATTAAAGGTTGGGCCATATTGTTTTCTCTTTTGACCATTACAATAACTGTGATCAGCTTGCCTTTTTGGAAATTCAGTGCTTCCACCTGACCCATGTTACATTGGTACCAATAAAACCGTACTGCACTTAATTCATCCTATTGAGCAGCAGCATCTTGAACCCTAAGGTCTTGCACATAATAAATAACAACAACAGAACTCTTTATATGTGCTGGTGTGCCTCTCACCAGTTTGTGTCTTATAGAATTAGTGAAGGGCATGTCTTCTTGGCCTTCTCATTGTGGAGGATACACTGTATATAGATCTAACAGTGTAATTTCCTTGAGCATTAAAATTCCTACATCAACACTGAACCAAGGGATATCGGCCATCTCCAACTTGTTTTCAGTAGGCCATCTTTTGACAAATGTCTCAGCCACTCATGCAAGCAAACATTTGACACCTTTTCTAACTGCATGAGCTTCTATATTACACCTAGACTCTTTACTCAAAAGCCATATCAATAGACTGTAGGCTTATAGTTTTCAAAATCTACTTTAATGAAGGCTCTTAAATGCTATAAGGGAGGAAAATGGCTAATAGGACAAGGGCATGTGGACCTGTTTAGAAGTAGTTCCTTAGTGATTCCAGTCTTCTTTGTTCATAGTGCAGTCTACTAGCAAAACATGAAACACGAACAAAGCAGCAGTGGCTCAATCCAGAAGAAACTGTGAGACTCCACCAATGGGCATGTGTCCACCAAAGTGGGAAGAAACAGCTGTAACACCAAAAGTCATTTGGTATGTTTCTCCCTATGAAGTTATGATAAGTGAAGACCAGTATCAATAAAGCCCAACAAAGATCAGCAATTTGAGCCAATGTCAGAGCATAGACCACTGTCTGTTGGGTTATACTCTTTCTAAATATCACATATTCTCTCAAGCATCCTCTCCAGCAAAACATCACATGCTCTTTTACCAAACAACATCCATGTGTCCATTTCTTAACAAAATATCCTCACATAAGACAGCTTGCAGAAAAATATCACATGACTCAATTAAGTCTCCAGTGAAACCAGAAATTCCCACTTCAATAAACTTACCCTAATTTAATTTTATGTTCCTTCCACCATTATTCCATACCCTTAAAATACATTTTCTCAAATTCTTCTGCTTGAATGGATTACCAAACTCATTAAGCTCTTCAGTAGTGTAACATACCTCCTCATGAACTACACTTTCTACCTCCCCTCTATGAGCCTGCTCGGCCTTAAATCTGGTTCAGAAGCAACTATTGATGGGCCCTGAGGAACATCAATATTGTCTTCCCTGACGTTTATTTCAGAGAAAGTCACTGCTGGATTAGCAGACAATAAAGGATTAATTTCTTCAGTCAAAGGCAAAAATGCAATATTTCAAGAGTTAAGGTGAGATAAACCCTTGAGAATCTGAGGGTTCAAATTTCTCAGCATTAGTAAGGTCCTCCCACAAATTCTCATCCCAAGTTATATGATCTCATTTTTTACAAATTAATGCTCTTATATTAACTGCCAACCCCCCTCTGAGGCTGGGACTTGAATTTTCTCTTGTAATTCAGCCAAACTTATAATGAAGTTTTGGTTTCGTTTTCTACAACTTGATTTCTGTGGCTGATAAAGGTAATATTCTTGTCCAGGGAATACTTAGACACATTTAGACTGTTTATGCAAATCTGGAGCCTGTCAATTTTATTAGTAAGTTCTTCATAGTTTTTTGCTGTATTCTGAGATGATAGAAGTTGGATGATGTTGTCACATCTTTATTCCTTATCCATCTACCCAGAGATGGTAAGAGCAACTAAGCAACAACTCCTTTTTATTTTCTCCCAAACTGTCCAAAGCTTCATATACAGGGGTCACCAAATACATTGTCACTCAAAATTGGTGAATCAAGATGATCAAGTACATTTATCTCCTTAAGTTTGTAATATACTTTATACCATGGGCTTTCAGTACTCTTTGAGCTCCCAGGATAGGGACTGATTCGAGAGGCTTCAGAAACTATAGTGGTTGGTGAATTGAAAAGCCTATGCCAAATGCATAATAGATTCATCCTTATACTTCTGTTCTTCTAGAACCAATTCTGAGGCCAAAATTTGTATTAGTCAGAGTTCTAGAGTCACAGAATTTATAAAATTAATATCAATGATGTGAGAGAGAGAGAGAGAGAGAGAGAGAGAGAGAGAGAGAGAGATTGAAGGGACTCTAGCCAGCTCAAAGAGTGATGCACATGGCTGGCCTTGTCCCTAATTTTTTCTGACTTGCAACAAAACTGTTAGATTACGTTCCTAACACTAGCCTGTAAGATATATTCCTTTATTTGGCCAATTCCTTCTCCTGAGGCTGAGTACCAAGGTTCAGATATCAAAGCATTACAGTTCAGCAATCAAAATCTCCCTTTGGATCACCTAATTAACATGCCCAATTAAAATTCAACACCTCATCCTTACACATGGTTTTCTCTTTTACCTTTATAAACTGCCACTTTATAAATCACCATTTTTCTATGTGCCATGGATGTCTCCTCTCTATCCAGACTCAGTCCTTTGTCCCACTCCAGGACAAATACCCTCATTCTGTCTCCATTGTTCTCTTTCTCTTATCCCTAATTCTCTATCTCCTGTTATTTGTTTCTTATCTCTGCCCTCTCTTCTTCTGGGGCAAATACATTTTTGTGGTGAAAACTATGAATGACCTTTTCACTGGGGTGGTCTAAGACTACCAGAAAACACAGTCTTTAACAATAATAAAACTATAGTTATTAAGTAACAACAAAAATGCCTTGTGATCTCCAAAACATGGGGAACTATATTAAAAGGTCACAGCATTAGGAAGGTTGATAACCACTGTTCTCTACCGTTACAAAGACGTTCAGATGGCCCAGATTAAAGGTGTGTCTTCCTGCCTCAGGACCCAGATCAAAGGTTCAGTTCATCCTACCTCAAAAGTACAGACTAGAAGTAGATTTGTCCACTTCAAACCAAGCAAAATATCTCTCACAGATGTGCCTTCCATTTTGGATTGTAGTTCATTCCAGATATAGACAATTTGACAATGATTAATAGCCATCACAACATCTCTCCTTGGGATGTGGACTTCCTTAAGCTTAGTTTTGAAGACTGGAATAAAACTAGGCAGAATAATGAATAATTAAGTGATGTCATCAAAGCACATATCAGGATGTGTGTATTCTGATTAACATAGGCTCTGAATAAACCAAACAATGAATAACCCAAGGTAAGGTATTTGGATGACATGCAGGTGATGTCTTTGGATCCCCACCTCACACTTTATTGCATTATTGACAAAGAAGAGCATCTCTGTAACTTGTGGGAATAAAATAATTAGAAATTGTAAAAATACAGCATAAAGATAAAATTCTTTTAGTCATAAAAATAAAGCCAAAACAATTATCACAGTTGATAAGAACTAGTCAAAATTGACAGGAATAGGATCAATTAATACATCTCTTATAAACTCTTAATGGATCCTTTAAGCTTTCTAAGTAATCAATCACATATTACAAAGTCAAAAGCACCACATTCACTATTACCACCAGTTGGGAGTACCATTTTTTGCCATTCCTCTGGTTAGGGCTCCAGCTCTGTTTCCATGGGTTGTTTCTGTTTGGTTACAAGTGTTATTTGTGAATTAAGTATACCTAATATAATGATGCCTTGCACAAATCAAGAGATGATATAGGATTATAAGCATAATAATAGTGAGTTGGAGAATGATGTAGATATAAATAATTCTGGCATAGTCCACAATCTCCGTTTCCCTAGATTCTTGTGCTATAAATATTTCTTTGTCTTGGCAACTACCAATACAGGTATCTATTGCATAATATTGAAAACATTAATTTCACTGAGACCAGATGAGAAACATTAAACCCATATGGAAACTTAATCATGCCATTTTTTCATTATATCATAAGTGACATTTGAAAGTACATTACATCAATCTTCAAAAATATAATAAATTATAAATATTAAATTTAAAGATTTGTTTGCTGAGTCACCTATGCAGCACCATTAAAGAAGTTTTTTGAGACAGGGTCATAATGTCTGGTCCTTACTGGGCTTACACTTACAAATAACCCTGGCTGGCCTCAAACCTGCAGCCTGCTTCAACCTCCCAGAGGCTAGGATTACAGGCATATACAACCACATACGGCTTTAATATTTTTAAATGTGTATTTGTGTTTTAGAAAACAATCTTAAATGCATGAAACCACCATAAGAAAGATATAATTTTGCTGTGTAACTCCACATTAAGCCTTTATCCACTTTGTCTTTCCAGAGGGATCCATTGCTGTTTTTCATTTTCTGTACTTGCCTCTATAGTTCTTCATTTATACTTCTTGAAAGAAAGGCAGAGATCTGTTATGTCCCTTGATATACTTGTGTCACCTTGAAAACTGAATGTATGTTTCATAAAACTGACTTTCTGGTTCCCAGTTCATTAAATACTGCAGCCCTGCTCAATAATACCATTGCCAAGTGGCTGTCTAAAATGCAGGCGAGTTCTCTCTGTTAGGATAATGATTACCCTTTCAGGTATTTTGAATGACTAAGCTGCTATTACAACTAATTATAGAGAACTCTTAACTAGCACAGCCAAGGAACATGGTATTCTAGCTAATGGCTCAATTGAAAGAATGAGAAATTAAAAGATTTCGTGCCCCTGAAAAACAGTCTGGAACAGGGCCAGATGATTTGGTTTGATCAGAGTGTTTCTCCTAATCTCGACTATTACTTTGAACAATCAGCTACCTAAATGGAAAGGGGATAATTTTCAAATACTACCAGTGCTAGTTAGCATCTCTCCAACTCCTTCCTTCTTCTACTTTACAGCTTTTCTTCAGATAAATAATAAACAATGAAGATGTTACCAGTTACCACTACTAAGCACTGAGACTATGTGGTGGGGGGGAGGACTATGATGGGGGTCTAGAAGGGAGGGCTGAGATCAAGATGTAAAGTAAGTAAGTAAGTAAGTAAATAAATAAATAAATAAATAAATAAATAACAGATAAGATGGTAATCACTGCTACTGTTCCTACTGCTGGCAATACCTTGTGAAAACCAGTGAATATCCCTCTCATGTTCCCACTAATGTGATTTAGGGTATTTTCTTCACATGTATTTGTCAAGCTATTATAAAATGTAATGGTTTTAGTCATTGAAATTTCCTGAGATTAGGAATATTAATGTTTGTGTGTGTGTGTGTGTGTGTGTGTGTGTGTGTGTATGTATGTATGTATGTATGTGTATACTGTATGTGTGCAGCTGTACTCAACTGTATGTTCACATGTGGAGGCCATAGGCTGATGTTTAGTATTTTCCTCTACCACTTTATAGATTAGTTTTTGAGTCAAGGTCTCTGAAGCTTGATCTTTCCACTAGACTGTCTGGCCAGCAAGCTACTAGAAGACACCACATCTGTGCTTCCATCCACAATGCTGGAACAAGCATGCACCACTGTGCCTGGCTTATATGTTAGTGCTCAGAATCTCAGATCTGGACCAGTTTCTTGTGCAGCAGACACTTTGCCTATTGAACTGCCTTCCATCCATCCTTTCCATGTTGACATGAATCAAAGCTGCAGCTACCTTTGCAGTTGAACAGCATAACCTTTCATCCTAATGTAACAGCATATTTCCTCGCCTCTCACCTCCTTGTTTATAACTGTACAAATTTAGTTTACTATCCCCAAAACTCCTTTACAATAACAAAGAAAAGCAGCATATTATTTATGAGATCAAAGGCAAGGGTGAGGAACAGATAAAACTGTAAAATACAGAATTCAAAGAAAGAAAAAAGAATGAAAAATAATGGGAGAGGTGGAGAAAAACTACGAGCCATTGTGCAAAGACCACACCATTGCAGTGTCTAATCAATTAAAGTCCACCAGCCAGCCCAGTCTCCCATTACATACATCTCTTCTTCCCCTTCTTTTTTCCTTTCTAAATATAATAAATGGAAATGGGAGTGATTTGCTGTCTTGATGCTTCCCTCTGTATTTTCCTAAGTCTGTTTCTCAATGGCACTGTGGTCATATGAAGGATTGTGGCCCTTTTTCTAAAGCTTCAAGCCTTCTCATTTTGTGTGAACATACAGCAACTTGGTGCTATATCATGCTTCTAGTGTTAGTCTAATTGGCAATTTCATAACTGTAACCCATGGCATAACAATAGCAAGTGGAGATGACTGCTTACCATTTGCCAGCATGCTTCTAAGAACAATCTCATTTTATTTCATTAAGATTCTCTGTCAGACTTCTACGTCTGTATTGTTATAGTTAAGATAACAGAGGTTCAAGTTGAGTAAATTTTCAGAAGGCATCATTAGGATTAAAACCTTTCCTTCAGAAAATCAATCCACAAGGCCATTGCCTTTGAGCACACTTTATTTATTTATTGTCAGAATTTCACATACCCTAGGCTAGCCTTGTATTGTTCTGTAGCTGATGACAAGATTGAAGTCCTGATCCACAGACACATGACCATAATGCCCAGGTTCTTTACCACACTTTTAGGTAACTCTTCAATAGGCCAGTCTTTATTGATTTTTCTTTTAAGATTATCTCTTCTGTGTACACCAACTTGTGTAGGGGGCTCCATTTGAGAGCCAACATGCTAGGCCACTTGTGCTCTGTGTTATAATGGAGCCTTGATATAATCGGACTTGATGTAATGGACCTTTCAAAGCATGGGGAATTTTCCGTGGTATTGTTCAAACTCTAATCACCTCTGAATTTCGGTCTAAGAAAAGATACAGAAGCAGCACATGAGACAGGAAACTCATGAGCAAGAGTTTGTACAGAGTTCTCATCACTCCCTGCCCCTGAGAAGATCTGAGATTGGGTTCTCTCTCCAACCTAACTGGGCCCTCCCCAAGGAGGGTAGGGAGAGTTCCCACAGAGTGTATCTTCATGCACTGACAGATTGGACAGGTGGGGGAGACAGAAACAACACGTAACTAAAATAAACTATTTTATTCACAAAAATACAATAAGAAGGATTTTTCACCAAATCCTTGTATTTTGAAGCCTTTAAAGAATATAAAGTAAATTTCATGTTCTGGGTTCTGTAGAGTTTTCTTCTATAAATTTTATAGAGTTACTTGCTTTTATAAGAACCAGTCCCCCTTTTTATCCAGCAACTAAAATTACTCTAAGGCTACTATCAGGGTGTGAAAAAAGAAAGTATTCTATTTTGATCAGATGACAGAATCTAAATGGTCTAGAAACTGTAAATGCTGAACAAAGATGTTTAAGCCACTTGCTATACTTCACTGCACAATTATAAATCCTTCTTGCAATTTCTCAGACATTCAGGCCAGTAGAGCTAATTAACTGATCTGGCAGTGGGAAGATATGGCCATGTGATTCACAGTTACTGAATGGCTATGGGGTATTTAATTTCAACACTAGATGAATTAAATGGCAGCAGTTAGCAAGAGTGTCAGCAGATAGAGCATGCCTACCTAAGTGGCTCTTATTCAGCTTCAAATTCACCTTCCTGAAGATTTACTTTGTTATGTATTTTTAGTATCAAAACTATCTCCATTGCAAAGTGCAGTAAGAAAGCTGTGCCTTAATTCTGCATTGACAAACCTAACATGGTAACTCCTATAAGATGTTGCCCATGCCTAGTGATAAATGGTTCATGGTGCAGGATATACATCCTGACGTCCTCTATGCCATCCCACAAGATGACAGCAAGGCCCATTGGTCAGCAAAAGGCACAGAGATAAACCACTCCAAAGATGATCTCAAGGAACACTGTCTGCTTTACTGCATGCGAGCAAGCATTTATATAGAGGAGGCCTATAGACTGTGATTGGTTATCACATTATCTCAGATTGGATAGTGAGTGCTCATACCATCAGGATCTCTATTCAGAAGGAGGATATTAAAAGAGATGTGGAGAGTGCATACTCAACCGCAGGCCAGCTACCCATGCTACTTCATACTTCAATATTCTGGCTTCAGGAGCACAGTGAGCATGCTTCTTATTTAGAAGGGCAGTATGCTAGGTATACTGGCTGCCAGATTGTGTCTGCATTTTCTCCTATACCTCTAAACTTATGTAAGTGAAAAAAATGAAAACTGTCCATAAGTATTTCAAAATTTTTGAAGGATGTACTTAGTACCTATACCATTAATGATCAGCCCTGTGCTCCTGCCTCACTCCCTAGTCACAGAAAATACAATTCACTTTGAACTTTTCTTGAATTCACTAATGAGACAGGTTCCAGGCAAAGCTCACTGTGCTTCACATTTCATGTTCATTGCCACCACATTTTTTTCATGTGAAGAGAACTCTACATTTTCTTCTGTTAGAATATTTCCATAGGTTGTCTCACTTTGTCCTCATTCGTTATAAAGTACGCTCCAGAAAATTATGAGTCCCTGCTAGCTGCTCCCAGCTCAACTCTGTCATAATTGTTCTCCATGACACTGCCTTTGCCAATTATGAATTATGTGAGCTTCTCACAGAGTTTCTATAGTTTTATTTGTATCTTTTTTTACAACATGGGGAGTTATAGACACTTATAGCTGCTTTCTCATCTGAAGTGAATGCTGCTTAGTTCAGCTATTCCTGGAGAGGAGGTAGACTTTGGGGGAGGGTGGTCAAATTCCTGAAAAGTTAAAAGTTCTATCTGCTTCCTGAGCTCCAGCCCCAATCACCAGTTGAAGTTGAAAATATTAGAATTCTGTGGCAGCTATAATATATTATCATAAAGTCGAGGGCCTAAAATAACCATAACTGATTATCTCATAGTTCTGGAGACCAGGAATTCAAAATAAAATGCAAGACTGTAAATGGATGACTCTCTAGAGGAAGAGCTACAGATGAATGGCTACCAAAAAAGGAAGAATCAGTCTTCAGTAATGACCCTGATATATTACCTAATCTCAATAACTGTTCAGCCCTAAACATATATACTTTTAAGCAACATAAAGTGGACTCAGTAGATGGTGTGTGTCAGGAGAGGATGGGGGATTCTAAAAAACAAAATAAAAAATTGCTTTTAAAAAACAAAATATTAACAGGGGCATGTGTCCTCCTAGATCCTCATGAACAAGACTGACCTCTTCTGGCTGCCTTTTATTGTCTTTGGCTACCATCATCTTCATGTTTTGTTTTGTTTTGTTTTGTTTTGTTTTGTTTTGTTATTTAAGAACTGGTTTCCTCCTGATTTCTGCTGTCTTCACCTAAATGATCTCACATTATCTATTGGGTCTCTATATTTTTTTCTCTTCTAAGGCTATCAGTGTTTAAATTTAGAGCCCATTCTAATCCCAGCAAGGCCTTGCTTCACCTGAGTACACATAAATCCATTTCTAAAGAAAGACATCCTAAAGGTCAAGAAAGGCATTAAAATTTGAGTCGATACTATTCACAGGCATAGGGCTCCATAATCTACCTATGTGAATTACCTGGTACTTGTCAGTTTTTTATCATTATATTTTGTTAAACTTTTCATTAATTTCATTCAAATGAGGCAATTAGTACCATGCCTATGAAGCTTGCTCGCTGTGATTCTAACACATTCTGAAGTACATAGGATTTTTGTACTTTGAAGAGTATATTGACTTTTTTTGGACACCTGTTTGTTTTCTAATGAGAAAGAGCAAGAAGATGTGGATTTATGTAGGTGGGAAGAAAGGGGAGGAGCTGTGGGGAACTGGGGTAGGTAAAATCAAAATCAGAATTCATCGTACTAAAAAAATATGTATTTTCAATTTAAAAATTGAGAGTTTTTTAAAAAATGAAATATCCTAAACCTGTTAATAGAATTTAAGATTATTTATAAATTATTCAATTTATAGTGAAGTAAATTCAAATAGACACCACATAACTATTACCAAGTTCAAATAGGTATTATTGTTCTTCCTCCTTTGCTTCAGACAATTTTTTGAATTTTTTTGTTTTTTACAGTCCAGTTCTTACCTTCTCCAGGTGCCCTTCCACAGTTTACCATCCCATTCCTCCTCATCCCTGTCTCCAAAAATGTCCTCAGTCCCATACCCCACATGCTGCTTCACCAAATTCCACCTCACCCCTCCCAGGCTTCCCCACTCCCTGGAGCCTCATGTCTTTCCCAGGGTTAGGTGCATCTTCTCGGACTGAAGTCAGACCAGGCAATCCTCTGCTGCATATGTGTCAGGGACAGGGAGCTCAGACCAGCTTATGTATGCTGCCTGGTTGGTAATTCAGTGTCTGAGAAATCTCAAGGGTCCAGGTTAGTTGAGACTGCTAATCTTCCTATGGGGTCACCCTCCTCCTCGGCTTCTTCTAGCCTTTTCCTAATTGAACCACAGGGGTCCCTAACTTCACTCCATTGGTTGGGTGTAAGTATTTGCATTGTCTCAGTCAGCTCCTTCTTGGGACTCTCAGAGGATAGCCATACTATGCTCCTAGCATAGTAAGCACACCATAGCATCAGTAATAGAGTCAGGCCTTGGTGCCTTCCCTTAAGATGGATCCCAAGTTGTACAGGTCACTGGAAATCCTTCCCTCTGTCTCTTCTCCATTTTTGTCCCTGTAGTTCTTTTAGACAGAAACAATTCTGGGTCAGTGTTTTTTCACTGTGAGATGGCAACCAATCCCTCCATTTGATGTCCTGTCTTTCTACTGGAAGTAGACTCTACAAGTTCCCTCTCCCCACTGTTGGTCATTTCCCAGGTTTCTGGTAGTTTCTAGCTGTTCCCTCCACCTCCCACCCCCAAGGTTGCATATTTCTGTTGGATCTTTGTCAACAGGTCCAGACAAGAGGAGAGAACACAGTCCAGCTGAGTCTATCCTGAGCTGAGCAGGATGGTGGTACAAAAGAAACACACTAGGCCAGGAGTCTTGTCAAAGCAGGAACTCAACTTTATTATATCAACCCTTCGCTTATATAGAGAAGGCAAAGGGAGTGAGCAATTAACTATGGGGAGAGATGACATAGGAGGTAGGGAAGGGTAAGGAGTAACTGACAGGGACAATAGCAAAGCTCCACATCAGCAATGGCAGGGCAGAGGGTGGGCCAAACAGGTCTTGCTGAGTCACCCCTATATGGAAGTGACTGAGACAGATCTCAGAACTCGAGCCAGGCTTCCGTTTGTCCTCAAGGCCCAAATCAGGGTCAAAATGGGGCTACCACTGCCCAGGACCCCACCCTCTCACCTTCAGGACAGCAGGAGGGGGAGAACACCCAGCATCATGCTGTCAGGGTCTGGTTCCAAGCCCTGGCCCAGAGCTGCCACAGCCCCAGCTTGGCTGGGCAATACGATGCCCAGTACAGGAGGATAGACAGACAAGTTAGTGAGGAATCGAGGTGCTGCTCTTGCTGCCACAGACACTGCTGTGAACCTGGGGCCCCTGCACCCTGCCCCTATGACTGGGGCTGCCCCAGGCTACACCCAGCGCTCCCCTCCATGTGCTGGGGAGGTGAGCCCGGTGACCATCAGTGTTTCCTGTGGAGCAGGGGCCTCACTAAAGAGGAAGCCACAGCTCTCTCCTCCTTGTGCCATTGCCCTGGACATGTCCTCAAGGGCCGTCACCATGGAGAAGCCCAAGCTGGGCAGCCAAAGGAGAACAGCAATGTTGACTCTGGTCTTGGTGCTACCACAATCATGAGCAGCAGCGTGGATCCCCAATCCCAGCAAGACTGTGATAATGAGCAGCAGCAGCACCCTGACTTGGTCAAGACCATGATCAGGAGGTCCCACATCTCCCCCTTTTGTTTTTGTAATGAGCAGGTTACTTGGCTCCTGTCTTAGGTTGTCCCTTACATGGGGATCTTTCCCGTCTCTGGATACCATGTGTCACTCTGGCTCAAGTGAAGGGGTTGCTCCGAGACCTGCCTTAAGTTGTCTCAGCACAACTGAGATCTTACCTGTCATTGGTCAGGTGGAGAGCTGAGGAGGGGGTGTTCATAAGCAGAAGGATATATAGAGCTTGGCCCAGAACAAGTTTTTGGTAATGGACCTCAACTTGGTGAAGCCAGACTGCCTCTAGCCTCTGATGGATAAATTGAGTGAGCTTATTCAGCACACATGGCCCAACACTCCAGATAAGAAGGAGAAGAAAGGGGCCAAGAAGAGGGAGGAAATAGGGCAATAGGCGATAAAATCCAGTCTACAATGGGTTGTCCTAGAGCTCTCTTTGTCTCCTTTACCCCACTGTTTTTTGAGGATCTCTTGTACTCCTGGGAGGGTCACCAAATCATCCCTCAGTCAAGATGGGGAATAGCATCCATGTCAGCAGCAGGGTTATTTTCTTGATCATCTTGGTCTCCAGATGGAGAAGCATAGGGGGGTTTCTCAGAGCAGGTGGACTCCCTGGAAAGGTTATTTTTAGACTCCCCTTGTTGGGGCATATACTTTATGTCTCTGGCTGGTATCCAGATTGGTCTTTTTTCACTTTGTGGAAATATGCAGCCAAATCCCCTCCCAGCTGTCAGAAGCGGGTTTGATCCTCTCTATGAGCCCATCAGTGGGTCCTTCCATTTAACTTGTATGGAGCTATAGGAGATGGAGGAGGTCCAATGTCTTTGAAATGGTGACAACTGGGAATTTTCTTTGGAAAAATTTAAAATATTCAAAGTGAATAATGCCTTTTTTAGCTGATCATGTTGGGGTAAAGACTCCCCCTTTTTTGGTTTTATATCTGAGACTTTAAAGTTTAATTTTGTATATTGATAATTGTTTGTCCTCCCGGGTTGTAAGGGATGCCCATAGTATGGGAGATCTTCCACATATGGAGAAACTCTGAAAAGGGGTTGCTTATAAAACACAGGCCATTATCTGTTTTAATCTGATCTGGAAGTCCAAGAATGGTGAAACATTGAAGCATATGGCTAGCACCATGTTTAGGTTTTTCTCCAGCATGGGCCAATGCCCAGCACACATGGGAGAAGGTATCAACAGTCATAAATATATATTTTAGCTTCTCAAATGGGGAATAGTGAGTAACATTGAGCTGCCAAAGATTATTAGGGTGGAGCCCCCAGAGATTACTTTCCATTGTTTGGAGGGGGCACCTGTAGAAATGACTGGCAAGATTTACAGGTATGCACTATCTTTTTAAGGTCTTCAATTGAAACATGTGGGAATTTATGTCTAAGCCCTCTCCAGTTAAGGTGGGTCAATGAGTGGAACTGTGTGGCCTCCAAGAGAGTATGACACTGTAATGTAAAGGCTAGTTGGTTAGCCAGGCTATTCCCCTGGGACAAAAATTCAGGGAAGTTTTGGTGGCCTCAAAGATGTTGGATATAGCTGGGCAGTGGTGGCACACATCTTTAATCCCAGCACGTGGAAGGGAGAGGCAGGTGGATTTCTGAGTTCAGAGCCAGCCTGGTCTACAGAGTGAGTTCCGGGACAGCCAGAGCTACGCAGAAAACAAAAACAAAAACAAACAAACAAAAAAAGATGTTGGATATAGATAGGGCTTTGTTGCTATATAAGTAATGTGCAGGACTGTATCATCAAGGGGGAAATAGGATTAGAATCTAGCTTAATATGAGCCTCAATCAAGTTGGGAATTAGATTTATCACATAAAGGCTATGAGAAAACAGATTGAGAGGCTCAAGCACAGAATCTAGCACCATCACTACAGCAAACAGTTCTTTAAAATGTGCAGATCCATCAACAACATGAACATCTGATTTTATGGGGGTAGGCAGGTTGCCCTGTCTAAACGGGGGATATACAACAATGGAGGATCTCAGGCACCCACCGTCGGTAAAGATGGTGGGATAATTTGAATTGGGGATAGAAAGAAAAAGTCTAGGAGGCCTCCACTCAAGTCTGGAGAAGGAACTCATCCACTTATGTGGTCCAAAATGGCAATCAATTTCACCGGGAAAATCCTCTAAGGCCAGAGCAACCCAGCTATTGTTCTTCTGTAACCAAAGGAAATCTGTATTTTTAAATGGGGTAATAAGGGCAGAAGATTCTGCCCCAGAGAGCCTAATGGAAAGATCCCTCCCCTTAACAATGCAATTGGCCAATTGATTAGCTGTAGAATAACCTTGAGGGGCCCTTCCCACCTAAAGATGGATCCAATGGACAGGTTCGCCTTCCTGGCCAAGTAGCACAGTACACAGCCTTTCTCCAGGGAAGATATATAAAATAAGGGGTAGGTCAGGATCATATCATTTAAGGGATGCCGAATCAATGGCTTGTTCAACAGCTGAATGTGATCAGATGTCAGCAGTATAGGGGTGGAGAGATCACTTCCTTTAAGGAGGTCAAACAATGGTGTTAGATCTTCTGTGACAGTGGAGATCCAAGACCTCATCCAATTTTTTCTCCTAAAAAGCTTTTGTAACTGTGAGAGGGTATAAGAATCTTGAATTTGAAGTTGAGGCTTAACCAGGGACACAACATCTAAGGACAATATGGAGCCCAGGATCTTAAATGGTGGCACCCTCTGAAACTTTTCAGGAGCCACCCGAAAATTATTATATTTAAGGATGGAAAGACACTTATTAGTAAGCTCCTGGAGGTCCAAAGAGTTAGGATCACCCAAAATAATATCATCCATATAAATGTAAAATAAACTATTGGATTCACATAAAAAAGGATTAAAAGATATTAAGCATATAATATTGATACAAGGGGGGCTTTTAGCCATGCCTTGGGGTAGGACTGTCCACTCAAATCTAGAATCAGACCCACCAAAATTAACAGAAGGAATAGAAAATGCAAACTTCTCACAATCTTCAGGGTGTTGGTAAATAAAGAAGGGTTGTTTGAGGGGTCTAAAGAGAGATAAAGAGGTTCAAGGGTAGAATCAGACTTGGAGGAAGAGTGCCCAATAATTTATGGGGGTACACTCACCCGCAGAACAATTAGCCTGTCAGCATTCTTCCATTCCAGGTGAAAGGAAAGAACCTGGTCCAGCTGAGTCTGTCTGAAGCTGAGTGAGATGGCGAGTGTCAGCAGCCCAAAAGAAACACACCAGGCCAGGAGTCTTGTCAAAGCAGGAACTCATCTTTATTGTATCAACCCCTCACTTATATAGAGAAGGCAAAGGGGTTGGGGACTTAGGTATGGGGAGAGATGTTGTAGGAGGCAGGGAAGGGTAAGTAGTAACTGATAGGGCCAATAGCAAAGCTCCATATTAGCAATGGCAGGGCAGAGGGAGGCCAAACAGGTCTTGCTGAGTCACCCCTATAGGGAAGTGACTGAGACAGGTCTCAGAACTCAAGCCAGTCTTGGGTTTGTCCTCAAGGCCCAAACCAGGGTCAAAATGGGGCCTATCATTTTCTAGGACCCCAGCCTCTGGGGAGTTCTGGTTCCAGGCACCGGCCCAGAACTGCTGCAGCCCCAGATTGACCCCCTCCCCTCTCCCACCATGTTCCTCCCTCCCTCTGTCTCCCCCCAAAAAACCAAACAACTCAATCAAGAAATGGGGTATAGAGCTAAACATAGAATTCACAACAGAGGAATCTCAAATAGCTGAGACGTACTTAAAGAAATGTTTAAAGTCCTTAGTATCAGGGAAAAATGTAAACCAAAACAACCCTGAGATTCCACTTTATACCAATCAGAATGTCTGAGATCAAAGCCTCAGGCAACAGCACATGTTGAAGAGGATGTGGAGAAAGAGGAACACTCTTCCATTGCTGGTGGGATTGCAAACTGTTACAACTACTCTGGAAATCAATCTGAAGTTTCCTCAGAAAATTGGAAATAGATCTATTTGAAGACCCAGCTATACCACTCTTGAGAATATACCCCAAAGATATCCCAACATACCACAGGAGCATGTGTTCTGCTATATTCTTAGCAGCCTTATCTGTGATAACCAGAAGCTGGAAACAACTCAGATGTCTCACAACAGAAGAATGGATACAGAAAATGTGGTTCACTTACACAATGGAATACAATTCATCTATTAAGAATGAGGATATCCTAAGTTTTGCAGGCAAATGGATGGAACTAGAAAATATAATCCTGAATGAAGTAACTCAGACCCAAACGGATATGCATAGTATGTACTCACTAATAAGTGGATATTAGCCAAAAAAGTACAAAATGCTCAGGATACAATTCTTGAACTCAAGAAGGTTAACAAGCCAAAGGTCCCAAGTAAGGATGCCTCAATTCCACTTTGGAGGGAGAAGAAAGCTTCAGACAACTTTTAAAGAAAAATGAGTACAAGTGTAACTTAGTGCCAGATATACCTTTTGCTCTCCTCCTTTCTATCCCAGAGGACTTCCATCATGAAGCTAGGGAAAAATAATAGGGATTTTTTTCTTCTGTTCAATAAAAACCACACAATATTTGGGTTCTCTAAATGAAGAGAACCAATAGGTTGTGTATGTAGAGTGTGTGTGTGTGTGTGTGTGTGTGTGTGTGTATTATGTGTTCAAAAACCATACTTTTATAAACCTTAGTGTTGCTTAGAAGAATACTAAAATGAAAGGAAAAGATTTTTTTTCTGAGTGACATTAAAGGTCTTTACTCAGGAAGGAATGATTGGCATAGTTGATAACAATGATTTGAATTCATGGATGTAGTGGTAAAATCTACATATGAGCAATGTTCAATATTGTAGTTGCTAAAGTATCAGGAAAAGTTTTAATAGTTTTGTATATTCTCACTGAAGATACTTAATTCCCATTAGTTAGTAAAGAACACATACAGGTAGTGTATATAGAGGGCAGTCTGGTCTACAAGTCCAGCTATTAGTATTTCATGTATATGCATATGTGCCAACACATCAGTTCACAAACACATGTTGAAATGTATTTAAGTTAGATGCAGGATTTAGGATTTAGAGATATCAGTAAGGTAACAGATTAAAAAGACTTCTTTCATTGCCTTCTCATCGACTTTACCAAGACATTTGCAAAACTCTTGTTTTGTTTTGTTTTGTTTTGTTCTAGGAATTGCTTGCATGCATTGTGTTATAATAGCAATTGGACCAACACTGATTTTTAAAAACCTGCCCTCTCCTTTCTTGCTGCATTAATTTGGCTCTTCAGAGGCTTTAGGTAGTTCATTTATGTGTATTTTCCAGTTGGCAGCTCAAACTATTGTTGTGTCTATATTGCCATCTACAGACAATAGTAAATTATCTTCATTATTAACTCCAGACTATAAACTACTGTGTATTGGAATAATGTATGGTGTGTATTGTTAATGTCAGTAGAAACAGTCAATAATGTGATATTGCTCAGTATTTCAAAAGGACAGAGGTATGATAGATAAGATGAGCTTGACGTTAATATATAAACATTCAGAAATATTTCACACAGAGAAGCAGTTGCTTGTGGAGTCGCCCAAGAAATATGATGCCCTCTAATTCTATTGATGAGGTGCAGCCACAATTCTTGAATCTATCAGGGGAAGTACAGTTGGACTAGCTATGCACTGTGTTTTGGTTGCTGACACTCCCTACAATAGCACCTATGTGACCACTTATTTAATTGCTTGACCAAGAATATTTCTCCAGATTTGATACTTGGGTAGATGAGTTCAGGAGCTTTAATCAGGACTTTCTAGACACATGAGAATAAAATTATTGAAAAGCATTTAAAACCATACTGCCAACAAATATATATAAGATATCAAATAACACTTTATTTGCAAAAAAGAAAAATAGTAAATCAGAGTTACATTAGTCACCAACAGGCAGAACCTTATCCAGAAATGTTCAATGCATGGCACATCTGCTGACACATACAAGGGTTGCACTTTCAGGCAGATCTCACCTAATTACCTGCACATTCTGACCTGGTGAGGTACTTTCTGCAGGCTATCCTAATTATAGGACAGTGGCCTGTACCTGCAAATTAAACATAGTGTGTGAGAGAAGACCTTCTCTCCCTTCTCAGTATCAATCTATCTGAGGTTAGATGAGAAAGTTAAGCCACCCCCAACCCCACCATGGGGGAAACCTCCTCCCTTACAAATCCCAGAGCCAATCATTTCATTTCTTCTGGTTGATCGCTCTCTCTCTCTCTCTCTCTCTCTCTCTCTCTCTCTCTCTCTTTCTGTCTTGCTTCTAAGATTCTATCTCTTCTTAAGATTCTATCTCTTCAGTTAGCTGTGTTAAAAGATACTTCAAATGTGTATTTAAAAGTTGGCTATTATCTACTTATAAATGAATACATTTGGGTATATGCCCAGGAGTGGTATAGCTGGTTCTTCAGGTAGAACTATTCCCAGTTTTCTGGTACCCCATAAAATTGATTTCCAAAGTGGTTTTACAAGTTTGCACTCCACCAGCAATGATGAATTGTTCTTCTTGCTCCACATCCTTGTTCATATTCGATCTCTTGAGTTTTTGGTCTTAGTCATTCTGATGGAGGTAAGCTAGAACCTCAGAGTTGTTTTAATTTGCCTTTCCCCAGTGACTAAGTTCTTTTAACATTTCTTTAAGCTCCTTGAAGTACAGGTACCATCCTATACTCCACGGACCTAAAAAAGCTAAACAAGGAGGAAGGCCCAAAAGAAATGGTTTGAATCTCACTTAGAATAGGGAATAAAATAGTCATAAGAGGCAGAAGGAGGGAGAGAACAGGAAGGGAGAGGAATGGGGAGGGGAAAGGGAAGCTCAAGATTAGGTGTGGAGAAGAACAGGAGAGATGGCCATTAAAATGAATGGAAATCTACAACTGATAGGGGTGAGGGGGCCCATCTCCAGGACATGACAGTGACCTGGGATAAGGGAGGCACCCAAGGATCAGTGGGAGTGACCTGGGCTGTGTCTCACAACATTGTGGAATCTAGAGAGACCACCTTCTATAGCCAAGGTAGGAACCCCAGGAAAGTGGTAAGAGATTCCAACCCACCCACAAAACTTTCATCCTAAAATGTATACTGTCTACAAGAAATGCAGGCACAGGGGATGGAGCAGAAACTGAGGGAATGGCCAAACAATAACAGACCCAACTTGAGACCCATCCCATGGACAAGTACCAATCCCTAACCCTATTAATAACCTTATTATACTTGCAGACAGGAACATGTTGTCTTCTGAACGTTCCGCCCAGTAGCTGACTCAGACAGATACAGACAACCATAGCCAAGTGGTTGATGGAGCTTGGGGACTCTTCTGGAAGAATAGGAGAAAGGATTTCAGGCCCCAAAGGGGGTAAGAACTCCACAGAAAGACCAACAGAGTCAACTTAACTGGATCTTTGGGGCTGTCAGAGTCTAAACCACCAACCAAAGAACATTCATCAGCTAAACCTAGGCCTACCTGCATATATGTAGCAGATGTGCAGCTTGGTCTTTATGTGTGTCCTGAGATGTTGCCTATACATGGGATACATTCTTCTAGCTGGTGCTGCATTGTCTGGCCTTAGTGGAAAAGGAAGTGTCTAGCTTCACAGAAACTTGAAATACCAGGATGAAAGGATACCCAGGGGCACTACCCACTCAGAGGAGAAGGGGAGGGTGTTATGGGGGAATAAGTGTGGAAGGGGGTGACTGGGATAGAGGCAGTGAATGGGATATAAAGTGAAGAAGTTAAAAAAAATAAATTAAAAATTTTCAAAACTCAACTATTAAGCATGTAAATAAAACTTATACTAAAATCTCATAAGCAGTTCCCTGTGAAGAGTCTAGACCAAAATAAAGGATTTTGAACAGCTAAACATGTCAGCAAACACAAAAGGTAAAGTGCTGGATCGTTTTTGTTTTCTTAATCTTTTCTTGATGTCAGAAAGTCAGTGAGACTAAGTCAAACCTACCATCGTCAGCTATTAAAGGAAAGCCTAAGTCATTTTGAAAACAATTTTAAATTTCCATTGTTGGAAATAATAAGTAATTGATACTAGTTGCTGGCT
The DNA here is from genome assembly GCA_019843965.1 of Rhynchomys soricoides. Taxonomy (NCBI): domain Eukaryota; kingdom Metazoa; phylum Chordata; class Mammalia; order Rodentia; family Muridae; genus Rhynchomys; species Rhynchomys soricoides. The sequence goes on along the minus strand of JADRCH010000077.1, from coordinate 4,123,112 downwards.
GTAGACTCTTGATGAACTTGATCACTTTCTTTACTGAGGAAATTATAATCTTTATCAAGTATTTAATTTATGCATATATTAAACAAGGAATCACAATTTGATGGTATTGGAGTAAACATTAAAATGGGGTGGTTATAATGGGTAGATACTTTTGTAACATTTTAAATCTATCCATGATTTATTTGCTATATAATTTTTGGTCACAATGCTGTTTAAATTAGTTTTGTGTATGAGTGTATGCATGCTGGTTCAAGCATATTCAGGTGCATACATGCTGGTGCACATGGCACATGTGTGGAAGCCAGGGACAAACTCATGTACCATTCTCAGGAGCTGTTCACTCTATTGTTTGAAGCAATGTCTCCCAGGGCCTGGCTGATTAACCATAGGGATCTGCCTGTCTCTGTCTCCCAATGCTAGGATAACAATGTATGTTCAGCATATATTGGTTCTTCATATCCACCTCAAGTCTCTCTCTCTCTCTCTCTCTCTCTCTCCCTCTCTCTCTCTCTCTCACTCTGTGTGTGTGTGTGTATGTGTGTTCAAAGAAATGACTGCTTTTTTTGGCCTTTATATGACTATGTGCTAACAGGGCAAGGGCCTGCTTCCTAGACCAAACGATGAAAAGAAGAACAGAGATCCCAGTGCCAAAGATATAGATTTTTAAAAATATTCTCCTTGTCTTTAATAGTATACAGAAAAAGCAGGCATGATGAGTAGTCAGAGACCCAAGGAGCTCTAAACTGAGGACTGCCTAGCACAAATTTAGGTTTTAAAGCAAATCTGTTGGAAGGCCATGGTTAGAAATGCTGAAATGACCTAACTTAACTTTTTTAATGACTATGCCCCTTTCCCTTTGAATATTATTATTTGGGTAAATAACTACAAACTAGTCAGCAAGCCTCTCAAGGTCACAAAAAAGCTTTGATTAATCTCTGACTTCTCACTCATAACTATTCATGACAGAATTATGGCAAGGAGTACACACCTACCACATAAATGAGAGAATCAATAGATTATCGAATGAATAATTGAATACAAATACAGAAGAATTATGTGGATAGAGTTAAAGATGCATATTGGACCAATTCTAGCCACATCTAAATCTGACTAGAAAAGTGGGGTCTTTAAATTACTCTCCTAATTTATTCTAGGAGGTACAATTATTGTCTGAAAATACCCTTCTCTCTAAGCTTATTTTTTTAATTGCTGTGTTAAATAATTTCTTCATAACTTGCATACAACTGAATAACCAGAGTAATTTGTTAAATAGCTTCTTTTCAGAGAAGTTAAATTATAGTAATCATATATCTGACATACAATAAAATAAACATGGTGATGGTATTATGAGTGGTAAATGTCAGGGTAGTTAATTCAGTGCAATACCATCATAAGCATGGAGTACTGAGTGATGTCTGCAGGGCTCAGACATTCTCAAAATCACAAGCTGTTGAGTAGCAACTTTTTATTTAACACTTTAGAAATGCTATGTTTTCTTTCTCTACATGTTTTCCAGATTATCACAATGTAGATTTTAAAAATTAAAAAAAAAATTCTCTTTAAAAATAAAAGCTGATTTCTTTTCTCACTGAATTTAGATGGAAATGATAGTCTCATATTTTTGAAAAAATTAAATTTTCACTGACCAAAAGTGGTATGGTAGAGAATCTACTAATTTATCTTTAATACCACGTGTCAGGAATTAAATTAGCCATCAGGGCATGTACACATTAGCAGTGTTTTCTGCAGGTGGCCATGATATACCACCATTCATTTTGTGTGCTCTCCTACCTTGCTCTTGAGAATCTCAAGGCAGAATGTATTCTACCTACCACCTGACTAGAGTCACGTTTTTGACTGTTGAGGTATTAGGGATGTGATGCAGAGCAACAGGACCATTGGTATCGGCCATTTTACACTTGGCAACTGCCACTGCTCAAGAGGTGGTAGGACCTGGGAGAATGAAGCCAGTGAATGAGAAGGACCAAAGTCTCATGCTGTAAGACTCTGGGAAGCCCTTAGCTTCCCAGAGACCACCCCCCAACCCCATCCCCAGTGAACAGCATAGAGTCAAGGATCGATGCAAGGGGAATTTATTATTCCAACGCATTGGGGCCGTCCTGCACCCGAGGTCACAACCCCCAGTGGCCCATTTGGTGAGCCTTTATACAGTTTTCAGAGCAACAGCCACTAGGCACAATGTGATTGGCAGAACAGTGTGACTTTTAAACTGATTGGTCCTTAGGGAATAAGGTGTCTGTAGGTGACCACTGGTTGTTCTGCCCTACAACTGTGTTTACATGCTCTGGGCACCTCCACTACCTGCAGGTGGCCAGATGATTGTCCCCCATCTGTGGTCTGAGGAATATAATTAGCCTCTCTTCCCAAGGTGCCTACCTACAAGCTCTGTGACCTTTCTCTCTAGGAGGGGAGTGGTCTGGTGGAATATTCCAAAGTTCCTGAGCTGATTTTTTCAAAGCAATAGCCAAATTAATTCAGAGTCTCAGATAATTTATGTTTTGGGAGTACAGAATTGTCATATTAGTAAAGTTCACATGAGTTCAAGCAGTATGCAATCACTATGACAAGCCATATGTTAAAACCATGTTTGTGCTGGAGGCACACAAAGGATCATTTAAACAGTGTCTGAATAACAAAGAAAGTGGCAATGAGTAATCTGAAGTAAACACACTCCTGTCTGCTACAACTGGGAGGAGCATGGAAACATATTCCAAGAGCAATTCTGTGCTTTGATGAAAGTGAGGCTAGAAGACTCTTTCTCTGTTTTCTTGGAGTGTTCTCATAAGCCCTCTGAATTCTCTCCTCCATTCCTGGACCAAGTTCCACTGGGAGACTTATGTTGTTTGCTTTGTGATACATTCAACTTTGAAATCTACTCTTTCATTCTGACTTATGTCCTACATAATACTGATGATCATCTCAGAAATTAAATATTTCCTAATTACATATGTATTTGTTGTTACTTCTTCCAAAGAAATACTATTTGTTTTTCACCACCAAATCTCAGGTATATGTTCTGAATGAAAGTGGACACGGTAAAGAAACCAAAGTAGACACTCCATGGGTGGAAAGGGAAAAGTTTACTCCAAAACTGCCAAGCCTGTCTCCTGGAAAAACAAGAGGTAACAGAGAAAGGATTTCCAGTGAGAAATGGGGCTTGTGAGCTGAGATGAGGCTTGTGAGTAGGGACTGAGGAAACCAAGAACCTTAACAAGTTAGTTGGCATCAGAGTCATATGTTAATGGAGTGCCAATTGTTCCCCTGTCAGAGATAACAATGACTTCCTTTTTGAGCAGGTATAAACTTTTCTTGAGCTCTCAGGGAAGGGTGGCTTCTGTCTAAAATGCCATCTGAATTTAGGAAAAGGAATTTCTTGTGGATCAGACAGATTCAATAAATATTTATTGAATTAAGACAATAAAATCTGTAAGTTAAATAAAATGAAATGAAGTTGTTCTGAAATCACCCAGTTCAAAGCACCATAATCAGTGTTGCTTTAGATCTGGGCTGAGGCACTGCATTCCTGAAGCAGAGGCCAGTGATAAAATAGAGACTCCCAAGGACCATCTAACATGCCAAGAGTGGGTACCTGACAGCTATTTTTCACTATTGAGATCAACAAAAATATTGAGCTGCTATTGCCTGTATGTGGGTTATGTTCTTCTAGATGGGCTGCCTTGTCTGCCCTTAGTGGGAGAGGATGTGCCTAGCTTCACAGAGACTAGATGTGCTAGGGTCGGGGAACACACAAGGGGACCTCCACTGGCTCAGAGAAGAAAGAGGGAGCAGATGGGGGAAGAATGGTGGAACAGGGTGACCATGAGTGAGCAGGATGTAAAATTAATAATAATAATAATAATAATAATAATAATAATAATAAAAGATTGGGCTAATTCTGACAAATAAAAATGCAAGTTACCAGAATTATGACTTTGTCAGTTTCAACAAAAGCTGTGTTGCTAACTTTATGAGCTTACTGACAACAAAGTAGCATGTTCTATTTTTTTTCATTAGTTAGAAATTTTATTACAGTTAAAAGATTTATACTACCCAGCGTGCTGTAGGGATTCAATTCAGTCTCAATCAAAACATGTTCTTTATTCTAATGGGAGATATAAATAAATTCATTTTCTGTGAGAGTAAATCTGACAGATAAGATTACGCTAAATAATACAACAAAGAGACAAACTGAATAATGAAGAAAAATATTTGCAAACTATTAATCTGACAAAGGATTAAGTGACACAACAATGAAAGATTTAAAAATAGGAAAGGTAATTTGAATAGATATTTCTTAGTAGACCTTATACAAATATCCACAAAATAGCTGAAGAAATGCTCTAAGGCACTAATCCTCGGGAATTCCAATCAAGGCTACAGTGTGCTAGCATCTCATCCCATACAGAATGACTAAATAAAAAAGACATTTAACAAACGCTTGTGAGAACTGAGTAAAATCCCAGCAATTCTGCTGCTGTCTATGTATCCAAAAGAAATGAAATCAATATTCCAATGAGAAAGCCACATCCCCATGTTTATTGTAGAACTATTCATAACAACAAGATTTGGAATTCATGTATTTGTCTGGCAGATGAATGGCTAAAGTATTCTTGCAATCAAGCATTATTAAGCCACACAAAAAGAATGAAGTTGTTATTTGTGACAGTGTGAATATAGTAACAGGATATGATAATAAGCACAGAAAGGAAATGCCATACTAGTCATCACTTACGTGTGGAAGCTGAGAACACTGATTTCACAGCAGTCAAAAGTAGAAGAGAGGTCATTAAAGGTTAGGAATGGTAGCCAGGAGGAAGGACACAGGAGATCTTAACAATGAATGCTGAAATGCAATTAGACAGTACAAATAACTTGTTGTGTAAACACATTACTGTGACTAAAATCTACAGCAACTCCTAATATACTTTTACAAAGAACCAGACGGGGTGGACTTTAACTTGACATTTCTAGCACAAAGACATGATATTTAGTGGAATGGTGTGATAGTTAGAGCTGTCAACTCGATAAAAATCTATGATTATCTGAGAAGTGAGCCTCTGAGCATACTTGTAAAGGATTGCTTGGATTATGGAGATATGGAATGACCCAGACTGTGTGTGGGACTGCAGCTGTGGAGAAGTGAGCTGGGCAGTAATACACACATACACTGATACACATGATCAGATGTTTCACGTTCCTGCTGTCTAAACTTCCTGCTGTGATATATGTTGTACTGTGAGCTAAAATAAATCCCTTCTCCCTTAAGATGCTTTGACCAGAGTATTTTATCACAGCAATGGTAAGAAAACACAGATAGACAGAAACGCTAACTACCATGCTTAGATCTCTACAGGTTTACATTTTTCATTTATGAATCTGCATCTCACAAATATGTACAATTAGTATATGTCCAACAGAGCTCAAACTTATCCAAGTGGATAGATTAAAAATTACTAGACGTTGAGGAAAATAAGGCAAAGGGAAGAGGAAGACATTGACCAACCGGTAAAAATGCTTCCATTCAGTAAGAAAAGTTCTTGTGTATCACTTTATACATGAACATTATTAATAAAAATAGATTTACATTTTAAAATATCTAGGAGAGGATTTTGATATTCCCCTACAATAGTGGTAAATGTTCGAGATGGTGCAAATGTTCATAATCTTGCTTAAATTATCGTGTTATATATGTGTGTCAAAACATCACATAATGTTTAACAAATTTCTGTAGTATCTGTCACTTAACAAAACCATTTAGGGAGCTTCTCTATGACCACACCCCTTAAGCTGTTACTGCCATGACTCCTCTAATATGGCACACTGTACCTTCAAACTATAAGCTAAAATATATTTTTTTTTTCGTAAATTGCTTTTGTGGGTTAGCTTTTTCACAGCAAAGAGAAAAGTTAGCTAATTATAGGACCCTTGGCAGGGTGTGGTCTCACACTCAACATATGGAAGTTGGGATGTCTTTTTCTCAGTTCACAGTGCTAGCCTTTACTTTGCAGCTGTGTTCATTAGACTCCTCCAAGAGGAGGTCCTGATGTTACTGCTATCCCTAAATTAACCCCACTTGACAGTCTTTATTTTACTCACTCATTCATTATTCTTAATTTCTTAATTTTTGATAAACTTGGCTTTATTTTGACCAAGAAGATGAAAATGTCCCTTTACATGTTTTTGGGTTTAGGCCCAAATATCTGAGAGGTAAGACTAAACTTTTACTTTGAACTTCTGAATCACTCTCTATAATTGTGAGGCTTACCCTTTGATGATAGCTAGCTGTAATGATTATATTTAGTTTTAGCATGTTATATTGGTGAGACTACCCACAAAAGGGAAAAATGATGGAATGCCACAGAATAACTTTATTGGTTAACTTTCAAATACATTTCCAAATAATTTGTATTTTCTTGGATATTTAACAGTGAAGGAGAGTATCGGTGTTTTAGACCTAAAGCTGTTGGGTTGGAATTTTACTGGTACAACCAAATACAGGGAGAAAACAATATAGCTGGAGATAGCATTTGTATTTGAGATTGAGCACTACTAGCTACTGGGCCTGTCATAATTTCTAAGCTCATGAGTTCTTAATAAAATCTATGCATTACACTAGACAAATTTCTAGTATATGTGTTTTATTTTTAAACAAAAAGCTGTAGACGGCTTTTATATTTTAATCAGCCAGCTTACTAGTTTGCAATGTCAACAACCTTAAGAATACAGAACTTTTGTTTTCCATTCACAAATAGAATATTGAACAGATATGATATAAGTATGAATAAAATGTAACTTTGGAACTAATTGTACAAGTTTGACTGAAATGTATTTTATTAAGAATGTGCTAATGTTGAAATATAGACCAACCTTATTCTACTTCCTAATTTTGTAAACAAACTTTAATACTTGACAGCTATGCCCTTTGTGACATGAACTTGCCCTTCATTCATATGCTACCCTGGCAGAGATAAATAGTTGAAAAAGAAAGCATAATACAACAAAGCTTATAAACATAACTGTCCTGGCAGGGGTGAACATACTCTAGGGAGTATTCCGTGTAGTTTTAAATACTCGCTTGTTGCAGCTAGGCTCTGGGACTAGCAGCCACTCGCTGGCCATCTAGTCAGCCCCTACTGCTAGCTAACGCTTTCCAGAGATCCCAGCTGTGCTCAGAGAACAGCCACCTCCTGTATTCTCTAGAGCACTGCCTGTTCCTTCTTGCCTAGTGCCAGCAATGGCCATCTAACCCAGCTCCTCCAGTTGGCTTTGCTAAGCCACCCAACAACCGTCTCTCCTGAGAACGCCTGGAGCTACAGATTGCATTCCACCAAATGATTGCCCTAGAGGCTGGCTCCACTGATCTCAAACAAACACCCTGCAGCTGTGAGCTCTCTCTTGCCCACCTGAATCGTCACAGATAATGGTGCATTTACACAATGGGATACTACTCAGCTATTAAAAACAATGACTTCATGAAATTCTTAGGCAAATGGATGGAACTTGAAAATATCATCCTGAGCGAGGTTAGTCAGTCACAAAGGAATGAACACGGTATGTACTCATTGATAAGTGGTTATTAGCCCAAAAGTTTGAAATACCCAAGATTCACTTCACAGCAACCGTTGGGCTGAGAGTGAGGTCCCTGATGGAGGATTTGGAGAAGGGACTGAAGGTGCTGAGAGAGTTTGCAGCCCCATGGAGGGAGCAACAATGTCAATTGGCCAGACCCCATGGAGCCCCCGGAAACTGGACCACCAACCAAAGAATACACAAGGAGGGACCCATGGAGCTGGCCACATATGTGGCAGAGGAGGGTCTTGTTAGCCATCAGGGAGAGCAGAGGCCCTTGGGCCTGAGGGTGTTAGATCCCCCAGTGTAGGAGAATGCCAAGGAGGGAAGATGAGAGTGGATGGGTGGGTGGGTGGGGGAATACCCCCATAGAGGCAGGGGGAGGGGGATAATAGGGAGGTTCCGAAGGGGAGATCTGGAAAGGGGAAACATTTGAAATGTAAATAAAGTATTAAAAAAAATCAACCAGATGACCCAACTGTTGGGCTCAGAATCTATTGCCCTAAACTTATCAGCTATTCCATATTAGAATTCATCCACTGGCGGAGGCTGCCACTGGTTCTAACAACCCCCAGGCCTACCTAGTGTCCATGCTCCTCTCTCCAAAGCCTGGCCCCCAAACCGTTTTTCCTCTCTTCCTCTTCTTTCTGGGAACCGGTAAACTCGCCTCTATATCTTTACCCAATGATTAGCTCCTGCAGTCTTTATTGACCCAATCTAACAGTTAAGGAACAAGATTTTAATTATCAGCTTCTCCTCCTACAAGGAAGGGACATTTGTGACTTTCCATTTGGATATCAGACTATTAAGACAGTAGCATGAACTTTTCAAGAATTATGCTTGAAACTTAAAACAGAAGCCTAATATCAGATGGAATGAGAATTTCTTTCAGAAGAGACTGGAGCTGAGACAACAGTGATGGACAGGAGTGTACCTTGACCATAACTGCTTAGCTGTGCATATCTCTTGCCTTTTCTTTAACTTTAACCTCTTGTTAGGACCCACGTGTGGCCACATTTTTTTTTCTTTTTTCTTTTATTTTTTTACTTGTCCTGTTGAAGAACTTTGTTTTTAGGGATGGTAGAACCTAAGCAGCAACCACATCCAGCAGAAAGGACATATTTTGCCTGTCTTATAGTAAGGTGACCCCAAGTGAGAAGAAAAGCTCAAATAGTCCCATGTAGATTTGGGGCCCACGTTATTGAGCTGCTTTCTGCTTCCATTGGGTAGAGTGAGAAGAGAGCATTTGGGCTTTGTATAAGACTCCCGAGAAAGTGTGGCCTGTGGTATGTTCTCCAAGATGCTGCACATCAGATTTTGACTTTTAGTTTTGGAAGCTCCTTTGAGCTGCTTAGATTCTGTTTGAATCATTTTGGCAACTGACATTCATGGCTGGTTTTGCCTTTCAGAGTTTTTCTGAGCTAGGTTCATCATTTTGAACCTTTGGGGCTGTTCTTTCATATGTGGTATTAGACCTTGCCCGTTTGAAAACTTGTGAGGAATTTGGAGTCCTGTTAATCTATTTGGGTACCTGTCATAATGACAGGAAAGACTGAAATGTATTTTCTTTTACAGATTTCTTGATACTTTTCAGTTCTGTTACATGTGAAATAGAGAAAAAAGTGTGTTGAGGAAACCCCTGTCATTTTGGGTAGCCATAAAAAGCATGAAACAGACACTACTTTGGTGTTCCTGAGGGAGAATTCTAACAAACTGGTCTTTTAAAACCTTATGATGGTTTCTATAGAATCAAGGGGCAAAATCAGCTCACTTCCAGTAGTACCTGAAAATAAATGAGCAGTAAACTTAGATTGGTTCATTTTTGCATCTCCTTTTTTTAATTTACAGGGTGACAAATTATTGTTCAAGAATCTAAATTAAAATGTAAATGTTTGTGGCATGAATTTTAGACTACATTAAAATATAGAAACTATTGCCTCTGCCACCTATTCCTCAGACAAAACCAGCTACCTATATTGCAGAAATTCAACAGCAATTCATCAAAAATTAAACTTAAAAGAATGTTATACAGAACTTTACATCAAACAGGAATGACTAAATGTTATCTTGGGTTTCCTTCTTGGTGAAATGGTTTGGATCAGGCACTCTCCAATGTCCTTGAAACTGAGATGGAGGAAAATTTTGCTAAAATATTTACAGGAGATAGGTAATGTTTTCTAAAGCAAGTGTTTCAGAGATACAACATCTAAAATACTTTACTAAATATATAGATAGTTTACTTAACATAATATTCATTGGAGACATAGGATGAGAGGTTTGTTAAGGTACAAAATTTTGTATTGGTTATATGGATTTGGATAAGAATTGTTTTCATAAACAATTCTAGAAATAAATTAAATTGTATTCATTTTAAGTAGTTAAGTTATATCTCAATGAATTTAGTTAGAATAGCCATTTTAAAGCTGTATAGGCTCACACTAGATTTTACACTTTCACTTTCAAATATTTGCATGTTGTTGTTTTTTTTATTTATCTACCATCAAACAATGAAAAACCCATGACAGAGTTGAAACTACAAAATCAGTTATCTTTAAACTTCTCTTTTTATGGCTCATGTATCCTTACATGCATACCAGTTTGCTTAACTTTGATATGATTTTTATTTACACTGTTTTATAATAAAGTTTTAATACAATTTACTAAATAGTAAAAAGTAACAAAATATGAAGACACAAAGCTGCTTTTGTTCAAGGCTCCTATGACTTCTAAACAGCTTCTTGCTAGGCAACTTAAAATGTAAATTAAACTGATTAATTCTGACTGACTCTTTTGCAGAATGTGTGTGCGTGATTTCTGGGCTTTGCCTATATGAAATATACACACATTCTGACGGTATGGAGTGGGCTAACTTTGCTATTATGCAACTTGCTAATACATTTAGTTGTAAGTAATGTTATACGATTGCATATATTGTTACTTAATTTGGTGTATATTTGCATTATAAATTATCAAGATTATATGCTTTTTAAAAGATAGTTGCTTATGTTTTCTGCCAGTTTGTGTGGGTTTTTTTTTCTACTTAAGGAATTATTTTAACCTGGTAAAAGTTTATTTATCAGCTTATTTGTGTTAAGATTTTAATTATTAATTTTTATATGTTTAGGTATTTTGCCTATATGTTTGCACAGCTTGTTGTACAGTGCCAGAGGGGGCCAGAAGAGAGCAAATCATCACCTGGGACAGATGGTTTCTGACCACTACATGGGTGCTAGGAATCCTAGGTTGTGTGGAAGAGCAACCACTACTCTTAACCTCTAAGGAATTTTTCCTATCCCCATGTTATTCTTTTTAACTAGGACCTATAAGAAACCATTTAAGGTGATTTTTAGCACATTTAATACCCTATATATCATTGAAAAAAAGGTGTAAAGTTGTGTGTTTGAACTTTGCATTTTATAAAAATGTACTGTATTAGACATGTAAGTTTGACACATGCAAAGTGGCTAGTGAATTCTATAATATACAATGTATATATCTGCCATATTGGTACAGCCAATGAAATTCTTTTACCATTGAATGAATATTGTTCAGATAAAAAAAATCTATCATATGGCCAACCTGGGTGTTTGAAAATATTGCTTACTTCCATTTTCCCTAAAAAATATTTTGTTATTATATATGAGATATACTTATATAACCCCCAAATTGGTCTTTTGTTTTTGCTGGTAGTAACTTTTTAAGTATAATGCTTTGGTGTTTGTCAGTGCTGCAGACCTATGATTTTACTGAGCCATAAGGTTTAAAGTTTACTTTAAAGTAGAAGCTGAGTTAAAGTACAAAGGACTTCTGTGTAGTTCTTCTGGGTAGTGATGGTAATTGTTATGAGTGCATTATATGTTAAATGTATTTTATTTATATTCTTGTCTGTTATTTAAGCTTCCTAAGACACAAAGCTAAGAAAGCACTTTAGCAAGGAGGTGTGAGAATGTTATGGTGTGGAAATGTGCTAACCTTTTCTATGCAGATGTTGATATGTTCTTAATTGTATCATGACTATTTTCTTTAAAAAACAGTAATTAGAGAGGCATAACTGTGCATCAACACTGCCATTTAGGAATGAAAAAGTATTAGACATTGGTCTCCTACAGGAGGCCTGATTTCAAAGCCACTCGTTCTGTACCCCTTAATTGCTTGAATTGCTCATAAAGTTGTTCCCAGTAAATTCTCAACATCTGTCACTTATACCACTCCCCTACTCCCTGCTCAACATGAAACTAGCCAGAACAACTGGGACATAACCTGGCAATATGGGTCAGTTGAGATCAAACTACCAGATAGTTTGTTAGTGGTATTTCCAGAAAGTATGTTTGGGAGACAAAGTGGAATTATGTCAGAGCCAATATATTTTAAGGAAAGATATTTGAAACCCTCCCTTTGTGCATCAGACTGTTTTAAATGGTCTCTAAGAATGTGGACTTGACTAGGTATATTAGTAAACTATAACTAAAAGTGACTAGGAGTGAAAGAGTTTATTTTGGCTTTCAGCCCAGAGGGGTGTCCATAGCAACAAGAAGGGCTTGGCAGCAGGCTGCAGAATCAAAAAGATGAGAGATCATATCTCCAACTGGAAACTAAAAGCACAGAGGGTGAACTGGAAGTATGGTGAAGCTATAACCTCTCAAGCCTTCCTCCAGGAAGGTTCCACCCCTTAAAGGTTTCATAACTACCACATGCAGCCACCATCCAGAACTCAGTGTTTAAATGTGTGAGTCCATGGAGGATATTCCTCATTAAAACCACAGCGGAGCAGAGCTTGAAAGTTTGGTATCAGCTAGAGGAACTTGTCTCCTAGAAAAAGATTTTATATAGTTCTGCAACTTTTGGTTCTCTAAGCAGTCTGATGCAAGCACAGTTGGCTCCACCTTTGGGGGTAGTAATCAAGTGGTGGGTAGTTGGAAGAACACTGAGGTATATTGTGAGAGGACCACTAGGCTTACTTAGTTTTACAACTATCCGTTCAGGATAACTCATGCAATTAAATGAGAATTATATTTGAGAGGATACTCTAAATACAACACAATTAAGCTGAATAAAATCATAGCACTTGATGTGGGTAACCCTTGGCTATATCAACTTACTTAATTTTCCCCTATCCTTCAGAATTTCTAAAAAAGGACTTTAATTTATTTCAACACACATTTGAAAAGCACATTGTCAGGGATTCTATTCCTGCACAAATATCATGACCAAGATGTAAGTTGGGGAGGAAAGGGTTTATTCAGCTTACACTTCCATGCTGCTGTTCATCACCAAAGAAAGTCAGGACTGGAATTCAAGCAGGTCAGGGATCAGGAGCTTATGTAGAGGCCATGGAGGAATGTAACTTACTGGCTTGCTTGCTTCTCCTGGCTTGCTCAGCTTGCTTTCTTATAGAACCCAAGACTACCAGCCCACAGATGATACCACTCACAAGGGGACCTCTCCCCTTGATCACTAATTGAGAAAACGCCTTACTGCAGGATTTCATGGAGGCATTTTCTCAACTGAAACTACTTTCTCTGTGATAACTCCAGCCTGTGTCAAGTTGACACACAAAACTATCCAGTACACACATCACCATATGTTATATTAGTTATTTTTCCGTTCTTGTGACAAAACACTATGGCCAAGGAAACTAACAAAATAAAAAGTTTACATTGGCTTACTATTTCAGAGAATGAAGACTCCATAATGGTAGAGGGAACATACAGCATATTGCAGGCCTGGTGGCATGAACAGAAAGCTAAGCACTTACACTTAGACCCACAAACATGAAGCAGAGATAAGAAGCAGGAAGTAGGTAAAGTATTTTACTTTCAAACCCCACCCAAGTGGCATATGTCCTCCAAGAAGTCTGTGCCACCTGAGCCTCCACGAACATTACCACCAATTGAAGACTAAGTATTCAAAAGCCTGAGACTCTAGAGGACATTTCTCAATCAAATTACCACATATAACCTGTGTATGAAACCAGGAGATTCAGAAAAATGTTCTCCCTAACTTAAAAATAGACTTTCTGGAGACTTTTTCAGTTATGTAACTATATATACATGACTCGATGACTCATTGAGGAAGTCACTTTAGAAGGGGCTGGAGAGATGATTCCAGTAGTTAAGGGTGTGCAATGCTCTTGCAGAAGACCTGAACTTCAGACACTGAGAAGCTTACAACCTACTGTAACTTCAACAGGAGACCCAACAATAGCTTTTCTAGGCCTCCACAAGTACCTGCACATATGTACACATACCTACATACAAATGCACATATATACATGCAAGAAAAAGTAAAATAAATCTTTACAGGCTAGGCTCACAACCAAAAATATAGGAGTTTGATTCCCAGCACCCATGGCCATCTCTCCAGCCACAAAAAAAGTAAAATAGATCTAGAAAAAGCAGAAAGTAATTTTGCATATTAAGTAATATGTCAGGGTATGAATTACTACCTTATGCCAACATTATTTCACAGATTTTTCTTTTAATTTGAAAGAGTAAAACAATATTCATGGACTGCTAAATTGTATCAGGATGTCTTAGTGAGGAAAACTTATAAAAATGGAAAAACATAGATGTGCAGAGAAAGATAAATCTGTTGCAGGAAACATCAGGTAGGCATGCAATAGAATTCACCTGAATTATAAATGCAAAGATTAAAATTCTGTAGGTTTGTGGAAGAATATAAGCTTAGCTGTTTTGAAATGTTTGTAATATTTACAAATTAGTTATACAGGAGCTGGAGACATAGCTTAGCAGTTAAAAGCACCGCTCTTCCAGAGGATCTGGGTTCAATCCGCAGCATCCACATGGTAGCTCACAAAAATTACTTAGAGAAAACATCATCCACCCCTAAATCATTTGTACTTGACCTAAAAGATAAATAATAAAAGGATAAATAAATGTGTGTTAAAGGTAATGGTAGCTTTATAATAGAACTAAATGAAACACAAGAATAAGAATAGTTGCTTGCAGTTAGGGCTGGAATAAACAGCCAGATCTGACCCAAAAGCCAAGCATGGGGCTGCGTAGAGAGGTGGTTTTGGCAGCGGTTAAAAGTTATGGCTATAAATGTTTAATGACTTTCCTGTTCGTTAATATTTTCACCCAAACATGGTATAAGTTGGAAAGCAATGTGCTGCCTGAATCTGCAGCTCTGGAAATCAGTCATGCACTTGACAGACCACAAATATACTAAGTTTACTTTCTAAGTTTACTCTCAGTCATCTATTTACAAAGATATCTTTTCTAATAGGCTTCTATACCTTTAGTATTTTGCTCAAAATGAACTATAATCTTTATAAAGATGAAAAAATAAATCTTGATCAAACATGATAGAAAAAATATGAAATAGGTAAAACATTGCAGATTTCACATTAGATAATTGCTGTCTTTCATCCAATTTAATACGTAGTTTCTATGTATATAGTGTTCTATTGCTGTGTCAGAATACAAAAATAGAACATTTCAGAGTATTAAAATTGTGGCTATTGGAAAAAACAGACTTTAATAACTGAAGATTTTCTGACATCCTCAATGTGCCCCTTTGGCTTCTGTGAGTCTTGTGACTTTAACATTAGTTTTGTTTTACAATAGTCTGACATGATTTACTTGGAGGAAAATTCCTTACATGCATTCATTCTGAGTTTTGATGAGCTTTCAGACTCCAATATTAGAGTTCTAAAACTTTGGAAAAGTTTTGGCTGCATTTTGTCAAATGACTGTCTGCATCTTCCCCTCCTTTCTTTTTCCCCCACTACACAAACACACACACACACACACACACACACACCGCATACCACACACACACACACACCTATGTAACTGGCTGGGCTCAAGCTCAGAACCTTCCTGCCTCAAGAAGTATGGGTGCTGGGATTGCAGGTGCATGGCATTTTGCTTTGGAGTTAAGTTTCATATTTAGCAGGTTACACACACTGTGCAAGGCAACAGTGCTGCCTGGACTGGAATGCTTACAGTCACTTGGGTTTATGTTACAATGGCTTTTGATAATTTATTGAGTCAGTTTTGTTTTGACTCTATCCCATCAGTGTTTATTGTATTTTTATTTCAAACATTATCCTCTTCAATATTATAATTTCCCTTCTGTTTCATTTGCAATGTTTTTTCGATGAAATTCACATTAATCCATTTGTCAATGCATTATGTTTCTAAAACTAGTTATCTAATGCTCTTGCCAATAAAACCTAATACTCAGTTCAACTTTAGTTCTACTTTTTGTACATTTTTTCTTTTGTTATATACTTTACTGCTCCTCTGTCTCTGTGCATGTGTGTCTGTGTGTGTGTGTCTGTGTGTGTGTGTGTGTGTGTGTGTGTGTGTGTGTGTGTGTACACGCACATGCATTGGAGTAGAGGTAGTGGTGTAGAGGCCAGAGATCAATGGCAAGTGTCCTTGTCAATCGCTCTCTCTGCCTTACCTTTTGAGGTGAGTGTCTCTCACTGAACACATAGTTGGTTTTTGCAATGGTTGATTCTGCTGGTCTAACTAACTGGCAGGGATCCACTGGTCTCTGCCCATATAGTGCTGAGTTTGCAGATATGTACCTGTATGCCCAAGTTTTTCAGTGGGTAATTAGATAATTATGATCTGAATTCAGATTACACAGTGAGCACTTTACTGACTGAGCTATCTCCACAGCCCCATTTACTGATTTACTTATTTTTACATGCAATGCAATATTTCATCACGTGTTAACTCTGTTTAAAACCATGGAAATAAGCGATATAGTACACAAAATGGACTTTCTTCTGTCAGGTTTGACACCAACTTTGTATATTTATCCTTGGATTTATAGATAAGAATTTCTAATTTCAGAAGGAGTTGACATCTATGTATAGTTACTTTCAAGATTCCCCCTCTCCCTCCCTCTTCCCCTCTCCTTCCCCCTCTCTCTTCTCTTTCTGTGTATGTCTGTGTGCTTTAGATATATTTGTGAGTTACTAGTGGCTATTTCAGCTACTATCTTCCTACTTTATCTACTTTGAGATATCTTACCCTGACATTTTGATTTGGTCCCAACATTTAGTATATTTTCATGCAGTCAGAATCATTCTGTGAAAGACCATGTGTATGAGTGAAGAAACCACGTTGCTCTGGAATGTTTGGGGATCTAGTCCACCAAGTGTGTGTCTGTGGGAAGGTTTCCTTATGTTTGTAACATCCTGCACTTGGGGAGAGTTTATCATCTGTCTAAACTCAGTCATGCAAAGAACCATTCATTTACTTTCTTCTACAGATACTCATTCAACTCAGGAGTTTCATTTCCTATTTAAAACATTTGAGGTTCAATGGCTTTTTCAAAAGCCACAACTTTTGATTCACCTTATAAAATGCATTGGTAAGTACATTATAACATCAGTAATAGCGTCAGAGCCTCCCCTTGAGCTGGATCTCAATTTGGACCTGTCACTGGACCTCCTTTCCCTCAGGCTCTTCTCCATTTTTGTCCCTGAAGTTCTTTCAGACAGGAACAATTCTGGGTCAGAGATTTTAACTGTGGGATGGCAACCCCATCCCTCCTCTTGATGTCCTGTCTTTCTACTGGAAGTGGGCTCTACAATTTCCCTCTTTTGGGCATTTCATCTAAGGTCCCTCCCTTTGAGTCCTGAGAGTCTCTTACCTCCCAGGTCTCTGGTACATTCTAGAGGGTCCCCCCACCTCCTACCTCCTGAGGTTGCCTTTCTTTCTGCTGGCCCTGATGGCTTCAGTCCTGTTTCTCCCCATCCCCCAATACTTGATCATGTTCCACTTTTCTCGTCACTGTTCCCTCTCCCACCCAGGACCCTCACTCCATCTGCCCCCTATGCCCATGATTGCTATCTTCTTCCTACCAAGTGGGATTAAGGCATCCTCACTTGGGTCCTTCGGCTTGTAACCTTCTTGAGTTCTGAGGATTGTATCCTGAGTATTCTGTACTTTTTTGGCTAATATCCACTTATTGGTGAGTGCACACCATGCATGTGCTTTGGGTCTGAGTTACCTCACTCAAGATGATACATTCTAGTACCATTTATTTGCCTGAAATTGTTATGAAGTCATTGTTTTTACTAGTTGAGTAGTACTCCATTGTACGCATTTTCTGTATCCATTCCTCTGTTGAGGAACATCAGGGTTGTTTCTAGCTTCTGGCTCTTATAAATAAGGCTGCTATGAACATAGTGGGGCATGTGCTCTGTTATATGATGCAGCATCTTTTGGGTACATGCCCAGTAGTGGTATAGTGGTCTTGAGAAAGTACTATTTCCAATTTTCTGAGGAACCACCAGATTGATTTCCAAAATGATTTTACCAGCTTGCAGACCTACCAGCAGTGGAGGAGTGTTCCTCTTTCTCCACATTCTCATCAGCATCTGCTATCACCTGCTTTTTTCATCTTAGCCATTCTGATTGGTGTGAGGTGGCTCACTAAGCACCTTGAACATTTTTTTACGTGCTTCTCAGCCATTCAAGATTCTTCTGTTGTGAATTCTCTGTTTAGTTCTATAGCCTATTTTTGATTGGCTGCCCTCAGAGAGGCCCAACAAGCAGCTGAAAGAGTCAGATGCAGATATTTACACCCAACCAATGGACAGAAGCTGCAACCCCTATGGTGAAATTAGGGGAAAACTGGAAGAAGCTGGGGAGAAGGGCGACCCCATAGAAAGAACAGCAGTCTCAACTAACCTCGACCCTTGAGATCTTTCAGACACTGAGCCACCAACCAGACAGCATACAACAGCTGATATGAGGCACCTGACACATATACAGCAGAGGACTGCAGGGTCTGGACTCAGTCAGAGAAGATGCACCTAACCCTCGAGAGACTTGAGGCCCCAGGGAGTGAGGAGATCTGGTGGGGTGGGGGAATGGGGACATCCTCTTGGAGATGGGAGAGGAGGTATGGAATGGGGAACAGTCAGAGGAAAGACGGGGAGGGAGATAAGGACTAGACTGTAAAAAAAAATTAAAGAAAAATAAAATAAAATGAGCCATATATTCATAATGTGGAAAAGTAAAAAATTATGCTTGATCTGGAATATACACACATTGGTATATTTAGAGTACTGTTTGAAGGAGCAATGTCTCCCATATATGCAGGTTTATGAACACGTACTTTCCAAGCTGCAGTCACTATTTGGGAAGGTTATTGAATCTGTAGGATGTGTGGCCTTGCTGAAAAAAAAAAAGATGTCACTGGGTAGTGAGCTTGAAAGCTTATACCCTCGGTTTGTTTCCAGTTCACTCTCCTGTGTGATAAAATGTGATCATCCAGCTTCCTGCTCTGGCTGCCTGCTACCAAGGCTTTCTCACCTTTATGGAGTCCCCTTCTGGAACAATAATCCCAAAAACTCTTCCTTCTCTAAATAGCTTTGGCCATGGTATTTTATCACAGCAACTAAAAAGAAATTGAAACAAATACTGGGACCAAAATATGGGGGTTGGTATATAAAACCTGGATATGGGTTTTTTGTGGGGGGGGGGGGGGATGTGGGCAACTTTGGAACTCTGGACTAGAAATGTCACTGGATGTTGCAAACAGAGCCTTATTGGCCATTCTAGTAGGAGCCCAGAAAACATTGTTGGTAGGAATGTGTGTGTTGGAGGCTCAGCTTATGATATTTCAGAAGGAAGCAATGAATGGATTAGCAACTAGACTAGAGGATATTCTATTCTTTTCTTGTGGCAAGAATAAAATGTACTAGAGTGATTTCTCTAAAGCAGGAAATTTTAAGACACATACCATTGAAGTGAAGGACTTATTATTGATAACTCTTATGCAGATCTACAATAAAATGGTAAGTGGGGCAGGAAGAAAAGGAGTACTGGGACATTTCGATTCAGCCAAGGCATTTGGGGAAAGAGATTAAAATTGTGAAGGAGATGGGTATCATAAAAGAGAGACCTGTACTCTGTCCTAGAATAGCATAGACCCTCTGAAGGCAAGATTCTATCCAATTGAGCTTAGAAGTTTTAAGTGGAGAAATCCTAAGAGGTGTTTTTCTCTTAGAAAGCAATCACTTCAACAAATAAAAGCTAATTAGGTTGAAAACCTAAGGGTTTGCTCTGAGCTGGCAGTGAACTCAGCCGTGCTGTCTAGAAACTACTGATACTAGAGGCAGGTATGAAAGATGCAAGAGTGGGGGAAGTATGGATTCTTCCTTTTTTATTTCAGAAAGGTGCTAAGGCCAGCCAACACGAAGTAGTTCTAGTGTCACTGGGCAAAGAGCAAAGGCCCCAAGAGGCCATTGTGTGAAGCTGGGAAAGTAAAACCTGGTAGTGAGAGAGATCCTAAGATGTCGAAGATGAGAAGCCATGAATTTACCAAGGAAAGCTGAGTTCAAGGATGGAACCAGTGCAAAAGAAAGGGCTGTGTTGTGGGTCACAAAATCAGTGGGACAGAACCATGCAACCCCTATGAAAGAAAGTCCAAGACTGAACATGGAGCTACAGGATTTGGTATTGATCCCAGTGTGTTTCAGTCTTACTTTGGTCCAGAATTTCCTCACTACATTACTTCTCTTTTTTAGAAAAGAAATGTATACACTGTGGCTTTGTAAATTATGTTAGAATTTTATCTCCTTTTTTGTTTTGTTTTCTCTTGTACTGTTTCCTTAACTTTACAAGGAGTTAAGAGACTGCATTGAGTCTCAGAAGAAACTTTGAAATATTATACAATATTGAGACTGTTAAAAACTATGAAAAAATTTGAAGTTGAACTAAATGCATTTTGCATGCTGAGATAGCCATGGTGTGGAACATAGTGGTTTGAATAAACAATATCTGTCCCCTGTAGACTCATATATTTGAAATGCTGGTGTCCAGTTGGTCATGCCATTTGGGGAAGTTATAAATCCTTTAGAACACATTGCCTTGCTTGAGGAAATGTTTCACTGTGGGTGAACTCTGAAGATTTGTAGTTTTACCCTCAATTACACTTTACTCTCTGCTTCCTCGTGGTAAAATGTGATCCAACGCTTTCTGTCCAGACATCTTCCAGCCATTCCTTCCTTGTCGTTATGGAGGCTCACTCCAGACCACAAATCCCAAGTTCTTCCTACCACATGTTATTTTTTGTCATGGTATTAGATCACAGCAACAAAAAGTAACACCATAGGAGATACAACAAAATTTGACCCTTAAAACATAGAGAAGAGAAGAGAAGAGAAGAGAAGAGAAGAGAAGAGAAGAGAGAGAAAGAGAGAGAGAGAGAAAGAGAGAGAAACAGTAACATACCAATTAGAGAAAATCATTAGGGGTGATTTAATGAGAAATTGTTGTTGATATGTTGTTGATATGTTTATGTAGTATTTTTAAATGTTGGCAGTATTTTTTGTGAAGTACAGGAAAAAAAGTTCCTCTCTCACTGGAAACATGTTTGCAGACCTTAAGAACAGTTTCTTTGTTGACTGTGACTCATTTTCAGAGGTAATGATTGGTTCGTGCAAATTTATGAGGAACCAATAAAATGTGTGTGTTAACATCTGCCTGAAAGTGTTCAGCAAATTTGTCACTTGACTTGCTGTGAGTCAGAATATGCATTACATCTCCTGGATAGACTAGGGGATTGAGGGCTCTAGTACAGATGGTAGAGCACAGAAGACGTGTATGTGTTCGTGTGGGTGTGGGTGTGGGTGTGGGTGTGGGTGTGGGTGTGGGTGTGTGCGCACGCGCGCACATGCACGTGAGCGTGCAAATGCCTGCAATTAGGATAAAAATGTAGAGAATTTGAAATATCTGCTTCTTAATCATATTATGGTGCTTTGTTAGCCAAGCCTTTTTGATTTTGCATTTTTTATTAACTTATTCTCTTGTATTCTCTCTTCCTGACCACAATTTCACTTCCTCTTCTCTTCCAACCCCTCCTTCCCTTCCTTCTCCCCATCTACTCTTCCATTTCCCCTCAGAAAATTCAGGCTTCACAGGGATATCAACCAATCATGCATGCTTATATTTTCACTGGGATTTCTGATGCACAAACACCACGTTAGGGTAAAATTGTCATGTTAGTCAGCTCTCTGAAGCATTCACAACATTCTTAAGATAATCAAAGAGAAGAAAGGTTTGGAGGGTTCAGCCTGTGGACGTTTGAACCTGTTATGATTTGGGCAGTGGCAAGGCAGCTATCACTGCGAGAAATGCATGGTGGGAGTGTGCTAAAAGAAGCTGCTCAGTCACAATTGCTTGGGAGCATGGAGAACACTACAAGCAGTTGTTGGGTCCCACATCTTCAAGGATACAGCCCAGTGACCAACCCCTCCTACAGGACTTCACTTCTTAAAGATTTCAAAACACCACAGGCTGGCAACCAAGCCTTTACACATGTTCCTTTGGGGGACTATAGCAATTGTTCTCTATCCTTAATTCTGTGACAATAATGTGATGCACTTAGAGATACAAATTAATAAGTTACAAGGCCAGTGGTTCTCAACCTGTGGGTCATGACTCCTTTGAGGGTCAAATGGCCATTTTATAAGAGTCACCTATCAGATATCCTACATATTGGATATTTATATTATGATTTATAACAGTAACAAGATTACAGTTGTAAAGTAGCAATGAAAATAATTTTGTGGTTGGGGGGGTCACCACAACATGAGAAATTATTTTAAAGGATTGCAGCTTTAGGAAGATTGAGAACAACTAGTCTAGACAGGTAGTTTTATTGTTGGTTTGTCATACCTTAGCTAAAATAACGTTGGCCAAATTCTACCTCAGGATTGGGGTACAGTGATTGACTTCAAATTTCATTACTCATTTTATTTTACTTAATTAAAAAATGTAACCTCCTTGTTTAAAGTAAAGTTGAAGTTTATTAGGGAAGAGTTTTAAATAGATTCAAGCACAGGCTTAAAGGGGAGAGAGAAACTAGAAAGAATACTATACATCTAAGTACATGAAGGGGCCCAAATTCTTTTTTCCCCAATCTTAATTACTTTATAGTTATGTTTGCTAATTCATATAATCAATAAAATACCATAAATTCAGATTCCAATTTTTGGTCATATTAAGAAAAGATGCAGTGAAATCTCCACATTCATGAGTTTCATGGTTTCTTGTCTCTAAAACAAACTTTTGTTCTTGAATACAAGATTTAGCAATTAATAGTTATTCAACAAAGCACAATAACAGTGGCTGGCATATTGTGATCTCTATTTTGTCCGTGCCATGAGATTTCATATTACTTATGACTTAGAATCTGACACATTACAGCTCCTTAATTCTGTTGATTCTGCAGCTCTGCTCAGGTAACAAAATATGCAAAAGAAGATGACTTATTTTCTTTTCTTTTAAAGGCCATGCATTATGCTTCCCAGACAGGCAGCTCATAACTCACATGCCATTACCATACAATACAGGAGTGTCATCTGAGTTGGTCACCTCCATTATTTCCATACACAATATTACTGGATAAGATTCCCTAGTGTACCTGGTAATGTTCTTTCTTCCCCTTCCTCACTCCAGCCCAGTACAGGCCTCAAATACTAGGTCATATCCCACCTTACCATACAATCTTCCTGGTTCTCTATTAATCCCAGAAGTTAACTGTTTTTAATACTTATTCCCCAGTGTATCTCTGCAGTACTCACTTTTCATTTAACAAATTAACCTATTGTCTATGGGGTTTGGTGGTGGTGGTGGTGGTGGTGGTGATGGTGGTGGTGGTAGTGGTGATGGTGGTGGTAGTGGTGCTGGTGCTGGTGGTTGTGGTGATGTTGGTGGTGGTGGTGGTACTGGTGGTAGTGGTGGTACTGGTGATGGTGGTGTTGTTGATGGTGGTGGTGGTGGTGGTAGTGATATTGTTGTTGGTGCCAGTGGTGGTGATGATGGTGGGGATATGACCTTAAATGCTTCTGAAAACATTCAAAGCAGGAACTGTCTTTCATATTCTCTTTCATCCATCCTGACATGCAATGTTCTTTACTTTATAACATCTGAGAAAATAAAATATGCAATTCACAATCAATGACCATTCAAAATTACTAGAGGATGAATTACAGGGTACTTCTGTTGAGAATATTTAGTTTGCTTCTGTCAGAAACTGACAATCTGAGTCTTTTTTGTAAATTAAATATGCAGTGCATCTTTAGGACACAAAGATGAATGAGAATAAACTTCAAGTGTTTCAGGTTGGCATGGTTTCCCTCTCTTACCCTGTGTGAAACAGAGAAGTGACTTCTCTTGCCCTTCTCTGCTTATACCATGTTTACCTTCTTACCTACCTTCATATACTTATCTTATACTTCTTTTACTTAGTAGGGGCATTCATCCTTCTCATATTGAGAGCTGTTTTCCTTATATATAAATAAAATAATAATAACCCATGTTACAAAGAATTATGTCATACCAATAGTGATACGTTGTGCTTGAATGTATAATGCCCCCTGTAGGCACATGTGATGGAGTATTTGGTCCCCAGTTGCTGGTCGTGTTTTAGAAGGTTATAGAACTATTAGGTGGTAAAGCCTTGTTGGAAGAAGTATGTCACTATATGTAGGCTTTGAGAGCTTATAGATGACCAATTTCCTATTCCCTTTCTGCTTCTAGACTGTGGATATAATGTGATGAGCTGGCCTCGTGTTCCTGACTGACGTACCTTCCTTGACATTATGAACTATATCTCACCTGGAAGGGTAAGCCAAAATAAGTTATTTCTCCCTTAAGTGTCTTTTGATACAGTATCTTATGACAGAAGAAGGAAATGAAATTAATACAATATATTCTTTAGAATTACCCAAATATTTGACAGTGTTGTATATATTCTTTTTATTTTATTTTATTATACTTTATTTACATTTCAAATATATATTCTTAAAATATGTTACATGAATTAAATTATATCATACTTAAATGCTATTTTCCTTTTTCTTCCCAAATTTACCTCTGTGTCAAATTAATTTGATTTTACAATTTTAGATATCTAGATTTTAGATAATAAAGTTACCGTGAAATAACAGAGTATTTTTCATTTCTCACTGCCAAACATATACTTGATTTCTTTGCTTTTTAGATCAAGATATAACACTTACCTTCTTTAAGTATGAGTGTAATTATTTGTACAGGGGATGATAGTCATGTGACATAGGGGAGTGTGTTGAGAATAACTTAAAAACTCAGTATTCACCTAGCTCTAAAGTCAATACAATGTTTATTGAATGACTATTTTTGTTCAAGTAGCAGATTCAAGTACTCAGTGTGTACCAAGATATTCTATGTCAAATTATGTGCTTGTGCTTGCTGTGGTTTTGTTGATGCTGTTTCTTTCTCCACACCTTTTCCTTTCCCCTCTGCTTCCCTCTCCTTTTACCCTTGACCCCTCCCTCCTCCCCTCCTCCTCCTTTCTCTTCTTGTCAGAATAGGGATATATTAAAGTTGACCTCAGGCTTTTGTGAGCATTAAATGAATTATTGTAAATGCTCAGCCATTAGTATGTCTATGAATTATTTCTACCACAACTTCACCACAGTTTTATGAAATTAGTCCTATATACAAATACTGCCCCCTCAGTTTTGTAGGCCAGATTTGGAGTCTGAACACTAAATAAAACTTGGGTTCTCTTAGCAAGGATTCCAAATAAGGTCTGTCTAAGATTAGTGCCTCAGTGTTCCTTCGTTTACCACCTACCAGCAGAAAGTAATTGAAATGCACTATTCTATTTTAAAAGCTTTTGACATTCCACATGGATTCTAAATATTTGAATTCTCTGTCAAATGTGAACACAGAGAAGGTGTTAAAAGTGACACAGAGTCATTTATCTCAGAGGGACATCAGGGATGTTAGAAATATGACTGCAGTTTAAAATGAGAACATATGGGTATGGTTTAAATGTCAATTTAGCAAGCAAAAAATGAGCAAGTGATGAAGGGAAGTGTGAAATAAGACTTTTATTTTTCATGAATTTCTACAAAATGGTGGATTAGAAATCCTTTTGTTTTGATATCTCTATGGCATGTCAATTTGGGCAATCATCACACTTATCTGCTTAAAATGTCTGTTTATATTTTCAGTCACAACAAAAGTTTAGCAGACCCTTTTCAGTAATTGGTGCTTTTTTGCATGATTAAAGGGTTCCTTAGGATCTTCTAACAATGTTAGAAAATAATTTACTGCTTAGAAATTTCTTGTCTTGTCAATTATGTCGTATGCTTATGAGTTATAATGGAGCTAATTAATACCACCTTTTAGATTGGGTCTGCACCAGGAAACATTGATAGGTAATTCCCAAGTTGTCTGATTTCGTAAACTTTAGCATCAGCATACAATCTAAGAAACGCCTATTATTTTATAATAATAAATTATGCTATTTTCTTGTAGATAAAAATAACACACATTTGAAGAGTTACTAGTTCTGAATTTACATTCATTCCTTTAAAATTATTCAAGAAACTCAAATATGCTAATGCAGATTCACAGATAACTTGGGCATCTTGTATCAAAATTATTATTGATGACCTAATAAGGTTATTTTAGTGGATTCATGAAACAATGTGAAACCACATATTCATCATTCTAGTCATTTACTTAATCACTACTTAGCACATTTTTATTGAGCATCTGTGATGTCTGCATTCTGGTGATAAGATGCAATCCTTCATCAGAGCAGTCAACAAGAAAACTTTTGACAACAAATTCTCTGCAAATCTAAAACAGGAAGAGCCAAGTGGCATCAGTCACTTACTACACCTGTTCAGCACTATTAGAAGCTATACCATAAAATTCTACACAAGAGAAACCTAAGGATTTTCCCACTAGAAAGTACCTCTTGTGAGAAAACTGGCAAGCAAAGGATCAAAGAGCACCGAAAGAGTTAGAGAACTCAGGTCATTTCATTCTAATGGACCTGGATTGAGGTGGTGCCTGGAAATTCTGGGACTAACCTAACATCTCTGACAGATTTTTGTTTTAAGAAATTATATTTTTATAGAATACATACCCCAGACTTTTTAAATTCACATTTATAGTTTTTCTTTTTGATTTTACATCCTGACTGCACTTCCCTCTCCCTCTTCTCCTTTCAGTCTCTTCCTCTACCTCCATTCTCCTGCCCTCCCCATCCACTCCTGTTCTCTTCAGAAAATGGTAGGCCTCCCACAGATACCAACCACCCATGAAATATCAAGTTGCAGTAAGACTAGGCCCATCTGCTCCTATTAAAAGTGAGACTAGGCAACCCAATAGGAAGAAAGAGCCCCAAAGCAGGCAACAGAGTCAGAGAAAGACCAAACTACATAACTGTAACATATTGGCAGAGACACTAGGTCATTCTGAGGCAAGCTCTCTGGTTGTTGGTTCAGTCTCTGTGAGCCCCTATGGGCCCAAGATGGTTGATTCTTTGGGCTTTCTTGTAGTGTACTTGACCCCTGTCAGCTCCTACAATTCTTTCTCACCATCTTCCCCAGGATTCTCCAAGCTCCATCCATCTGTTGCCTCTCTGATGGCAACTCTGATAGGCTTCTGTCTGCAAGTATTGCAGAATCTCATTAACAGTGTCAGGAGTGGGCTCCCTCTCATGGCAAGAGTCACAAGCTGGGCCAGTCATTGGTTGGCTGCTCTCTCAATTTCTGCTCCCTCTTTACCCCCTTGAACATCTTGTAGGCAGGACAAATTGTAGGTTAAATGTTTTGTGGCTAGGTTGGTGTTCCAATTCCTCCACTGGAAGTCTTACGTAGTTACAGGAGATGGCCAGTTTTGGTTCCATATTCTACATTGCTATAACTCTCAGCTAAGGTCACCCTCATAGATTCCTGGGAGTTTTGATTTTCCTAGGTTTCTAGCTCATCCTAGAGATACACCCCCCCATTCCAGTTGTCTCTCCCAGTACTCTCTCCCTCCATCTCCCCTAACCTGATTCCTCCTATTCTCATACCCTCCCCATTCAGCCCCACTCCCCCTGACACCACATCCATGCATGATGTCTATTCTATTTTCCCTTTTCAATAAGATTCCCCACCTTGAGCATTCCTTGTTACTTAGCTTCTTTGAGTCTGTAGTATGATTATCCTTTACTTTACAGGTAACATCCACGTATAAGTGACTACATACCATGTTTGTGTTTCTGGGTCTGAATTACCTCATGCAGGATCTTTTCTATCTCTATCCATTTGCCCAAGTAATAACACTCCACTGTGTAAATGTACCACATTTTCTTTATCCATTCTACACTTGAGGGACATCTAATTGTTTCTAATTTCTTGTGATTACAAATACCTCTAGTGAACATAGTTAAGCATTATGGTATGATGGAACATACCACAATAGAAAAAAGAAGCATCTTCAACAAATAGTTCTGTTCTAACTGGATGAATGTCTACTTGTATTAGAATGCAAATAGATCCATATCTATCACTCTGCAAAAAAAAAATTGATTTGATTCTTTTGAATTTAGGCCCAGAAGTAGTATAGCTGGGTCTTGAGATAGATCTATTCCAATTTTTCTGAAAAAGCACCAAATAGATTTTCAAAGTAGTTGTACAAGTTTGCACCTCCACCAGCAATAGGGCAGGGTTCCTCTTACCCTACTTCCTCACTAGCATGAGCTGTCCATTGAGGTTTTGATCTAAGCCACTCTGACAATATGAAATGGGATCTCAGAGTTGTTTTGACTTACATTTCTTTGATGACTAAGGATATTAAATATTTCTTTAAGAGCTTCTCGGCCTTAGAGATTACCCAGTTGAGAATTTCATTTATTAATTGTTGATCTTAGTGCCTGAGCTATTGATGTTCTGTTCAGGAAATTGTCTCCTGTGCCAGTGTATTCATAGCTATCCCCTGCTTTCTCTTCTATCAAGTTTAGTGTATTCTGTTTTATGTTGAGGTCTCTGTTCCACTTGGACGTAATTTTGTGCTGGGTGATAGATATGGATCTATTTGCATTCTTCTACACAGATATCCATCCAATTAGAACAGAACCATTTGTTGAAGATGCTTCTTTTTTTCTATTGTATAGTTTTGGCTTCTAGTGACAAAAATCAAGTGTCCAGATGTGTGTAGATTTACTTCTGGATCTATATTTTGATTCAATTGATCAACCCATCTGAGTTTAATGCCAATAACATGTGTTTTTATTACCATTGCTCTGTAGTACAGCCAGAAATCAGTAATGGTGATAATACCTCCAGAAGTTATTTTATTATATAGGATTGTTTTAGCTATCCTGTTTTTTGTTTGTTTGTTTATTTGTTTGTTTGTTTTTCCACAGGAAATTGAGTATGTTCTTTCAAGATCTGTAAAGAATTCTATTGGAATTTTGATAGGAATTTCATTGAATCTGTAGATTGCTTTTGATAAGATATGTTTTCTTGATGATAGTCATTCTCATTGGGGTGAGCTGGAATCTCATTCCAATTTTGATTTGTATTTCCTTAATGAAGAAGGATGTTGAACATTTTCATGTTTATTTTACTTTAACTTTTTATAAGATTTTTCTCAAGGCTTTGTAACCTATATTGATAGAGTTATTTTTAATCCCCTATATCTATTTCTTTGTTTTCTGCTATATATGCTCCTGAAATAACTCTGTTGTGTTCATATTTCTATAATAAAATATTTAGAAACATAAACCCCATCTCTGCCATATATCTGTAGGGAGTTGTGAAGGGAAGCATTATTTTTATTGCAACCTCAGCAGGAGATCTCAGCTTTATATCAGTGCAGTATCTGGCTTTCAACCAACTCCTTGCATTTTCCCAAGGGTGGGTAACTTTTCCGTTTACTTCCTAAGTAGATGTGGCAACTGTTGTATGTTTATTTTCAAATAAGCTTTGTTCTTGCTTTCTCCATGGTATTATTCCAGAATCAAATGTGAGAAATATAAGAGAGTTCTGAGGCAGGTGAATCTGAAGGGAAACTGTTGTTTGTTCCTGCTCCTTTTCATTCCATTATAATTAACTATATTTTAAACATGTTAATGATATTATGTTTGTTCTTTTGTCATTTTGCAATATGTGATTTGTCTTCTTGCTATTGTATTCTTTACACCTAGAATCTGCTTACTTTTCTTATACCTTGAAGTTTACTCCTGAAACACCCAAACAGACTAAATGAGCAAATGGGGCACAGATGAGTTCTCATAGCTCTGCATTGGAATCAAGATGGAAAGACAGACTCACAACCACCATGGCCTTCCATGAATGCATTGTTCATGTAGGTGAGTGAACAATGAATCTGTAGAATACCTGTATAACTTCAGGAACACATAACATTGCTCCATGGCATGGGCCAGGCACGTTACTGGTCAGGAAAGCTACAACAAAGCTTCCTAGCACCAAGGAGCTGGTCTCATTAATGACAACATAGAGGTAAGCTGTATAAATATGTATACTAAAAAAAAGATGTGTCGCAGAATTAAAGTTCTCACAAACTATCACCAAGTTTTCGCTAAAAATAGAAGCTTCAAATCTCAAATTAGAGTGACTTCAGAAATGGTTAGACTCATGGGTCTTTGTGTTAACTTCTTCCACTCATTTTTGATGATGTGATTACAACTACAGATCCTTTTTCAATAATCTTGGCCTTGCTACTTATGTAAATTTAATGTGGACAAAATACAAATGGATTGAAGTCTGCACTTATAATTGTAATTTCATACTACTATTGGCCCCAATGTTTTTAGAAAGCTCGCTATAATTACTGATCAAAACTGCCCCAAATTACAATTTTCCCCTCACAGCTTTTTCTGATTAAAAAAAAAAAATAGGATTGACTTCTGTGTAGTCTTCCTTCACTGTTTTTTAATCTTTTTGTTTGTATCTTCCATTAAGATTCATATTTTGTCATATAGTACAGAATCTTCTAAGGATCTTGTGTTAATTTCTTCCACATAATTTACTAGAAAGCATCTCATTATAACTCTTAGAATATAATTTGAAAGAGATACACAGGGTCTACTCTCAGTGTTTGATTTTAGAATATCGAGTGTATAAGGCTAGAGGTGAATTGAGTGATAGCAGAGAAAAGAAACTTTTCAAGACACTGCTCTGTGAAAGTCTTCTCATATACCCTTCTTGTTCACAGAGGGAAGGAAATAGATTTGCAAAGGAGACTAAATCCATAAAAGGAGAAAGATAGTGGGGTACATAAAAAAGAAGATGGAGTTCTCACACAAACAGATAAAGACTTAGAAAAGAAGGACACTCCCATGGGATGCTAGAGAATGCATGCTAAAACATTCAAATATTCCATCATTCTATCCTGACTGCAACTTCTTCTATGGCTCTGATATATAACTCATTCAGGTCAAAACACCAATTCATTGAAACATAAAAATAAGACAGTGTCATTAATTTTCAATAAGTTCCAAAAACTTTACTATATTAAACATGTCATTACCCACCTGGTTGACAGATAATCATAATCTGCAGATAGCAACAGATAGCAGAATCTACAATATCTTAATTGTATAGTTTAAAATTTTCACTTTGAGTTTTTAAAATGGTATCCATTGTAAAATTTTGAAATTTAAAAAGGAATTGTTCTGAAATTGAAATGTGAGATTCCATGGTGATCTTTACTTTGCTTAAATAGTAGCAAGAAGCTAACTGTGCTCTGACTGGGAGATAATCCCTGCTTTTTATGCATTTCTTTCCCAAAGAAGATGGGAAGCAGGGGACTAGGAGGACTACTTCTGGGAGGTGACAGCTCCTCTTTTGAGCAGCCATGAAGTGTAGTCCATTAATTCATTCATGAGGAGCTCACTCTTAGCCACTCCTGGGGGCCATGCCTTCTGTCTTCTGACTAATCCCTAAAGGAAGCCTCATAATATATAAATGTTTTGTTAAAGTTTTTATTTTAAGATAGTTTAAAATCACATAGAGTTGTAAAAAGCAACATAGATAGACCCCAGGCACACATATTCTTTAGCTGATCACTGTGGGTACAGTAATGTTAAAAACCAAAATATAATATCACAGCAAGAAAATATGATTCTGATGAAGTCAAGACATGAAATGCTTCCATCACCATCAATAAGTTGGGGTTTTGTCATTATGAAGCAATATTAAGTTTCTGTCCCTACTACCTATGTAAACACTATTAATCGTTTATATATTTTTCATATCAATCATTTCCCAAATGATATATCATTTTTGACAAGTATGCCAAAATAATTCAATGAGTAGAAAACTGTCTTTTCAACAAAAGAGACTGGAAGACAAGAAGTCCACATGCAAAATGATGAATTTGGATCCTTTCTGTATTAATTGGGGTTCACACAAGAAGACAGAACTGATAAAATGAATATATACACAAAATGAAGTGTACATATATATATATATATATGATTGATTAGAGTGGCTTCTAGGCTGTGTTCCAACTATTTTGACAATAACTGTCTTGGGACTATGAAGTCAAGATTCTCGTAGTTGTCCAATACATGAGGCTGGGTGTCTCAGTTGGTTTTTACATCTACATTGGAATTCTAACATAAGTGAAGGCATGCTTCAGCAGCTGGATGAATACACCAGCAAAAGTGTAGGCAAGCAGGAAAGGAGACAAAAAGCAAAAGCTTCCTTCTTCTATCTCCTTTTATGTGGGCTATCACCAGAACATGGGGCCAGGATTTATGGTATGCTATAATTATCCAGTCAAGAAAACTCTTTGCAGATGTGCACACCTGCTTGCATTTTAGTTGATTCCAAATATAATCAAGTTGGCAACCAATACTAGATATCACACCTTCTTAGCAACAAAATGACCTTGCTTATGTATGAGTCCCAAAGTACAATCAACCAAAGAAAACACAGGTAAGGTAGACTTCATCAAAGTTAACACAGGTAAAATGACTTCATATTTAACAATTTTTGTATCTCAGATCATAGCATGGAGGGAGTGCATATATAACCCCTTCAAAACAAGAAAAATCATTAGTAAATCAATTATTGGTTAATGGGAGTCTAGTATCTAGCATCCATAACACCAGTGATAAGGACTTAGTAATCTAATACACTGAACAAACACTTTTAATAAATGTTTCTCCAAATAATTTACAAATAACCAGTCATTTAAAAAGTGTTTGATGTTACTAACCCTAGTTAGACCTCTACTGAAATTACCACAAGATGCAACTTCATGAACACTAGGGTAACAATAAGAAAAAGAAAATAATACAAAATGTATGTAAGAAAAAGAAAAGATTGAACCCATAATACTTTACTTGTGTTATATTTGAATAGTATTGTCAAACTAAAAAATGGACGTTAAGATTAAAATGGAAAGTTCTGAAACATTTAGGCAGTTAAATAAGAAGAAATTTTCGGGTTTATGCCTGTGGTCTGTGCCATGCGGCTCCATACACAAAAAGCAGAGGGAAAGAGCTACCCTACCAGGAGTGTGGACAAGCCTGTGACAGAGGATAAGGCCAGTACCTCTGCTCAGAGGGACCTGCTCAGAACCTCCAGTACACAAGGACCTACAAGCAGCCTGGGAGAGCAGCCTTCCGGTCTCCTTCTGTGGCCTGGGACCCCAGTTTGTGCCACAGAGCTCCATAACCAAATAGCACAGGGAGAAGGCTAGCACTCAGGGAGTGTGGACAAGCCTGTGAGTGAAGGTAAGAGGGTGCCACTGTTCAGCTGGACCTGCCCATAATCTACAGAACACTGGGACACAGGAACAGCCTGGGACAGGAGCCTTCCAATTTACACCTGTGGTCTGTACCACGTGGTTCCTTACCCAAATAGTGCAGGAAATAAAGCTACCATCGCAGGAGTATAGACAAGCCTATGATCAGGGGTAAGGCCAGCACCTCTGCTCAGAGAGACCTGCCCAGAGCCCTCAGGACACAGGGACTGAGGAGTGGCCTTCTGGTTTCCTTCTGTTTGTTTGTTTGTTTGTTTGTTTGCTTGTTTTTTCGAGATAGGGTTTCTCTATATAGCCCTGGCTGTCCTGGAACTCACTCTGTAGACCAGGCTGGCCTCGAACTCAGAAATCCACCTGCCTCTGCCTCCCAAGTGCTGGGATTAAAGGCGTGCGTCACCACTGCCCGGCTTCTGGTTTCGTTCTAAGGCCCCGGAGCTAATCCCATGACACAGGGCTCCATACTCAGTGCCAGGAGAAAGTTGGTCTCCCAGGGGTGCCTACACGTCTTTGAGCAAAGGAAGACCACCAGTTCTGTTCAAGTTCCTCATTCAAGAGGGACCCTCTCAGAGCCATCAGGAACCAAGGAACAGCTAGAGACAGGATCCTTCTGGTTTCTGTCTGCACCCCAGAACTGACCCTGTACCACAGCTCTCCAAACCCAAATTCCTCTCAGAGAGAGCTGGTCTCCAAGGAATACTGATGAAAAGACCTGCAGGAGGGACAAGCCACAGTCAGAGAGAGCAAGACCACCTAACACCAGAGATAACCAGATGGAGAAAGGCAAGGGCAAGAATATAAGGAACGGAAACCAAGGCAACTTGGCATCATCAGAACCCAGGTCTCCCACCATAGCAAGCCCTGGATACCCCAACACACCAGAAAAGGAAGACTCAGATTTAAAACCGCTTCTCATGATGATGATAGAAGACTTTAAGAAGGAAATAAATAACTCCTTCAAAGAAATACAAGAGAACACAGGTAAACAACTAGAACCCCTTAAAGAGGAAATACAGGAAAACACAATCAAACAGGTAAAGAAAATGAAGAAAACTATCCAGTATCGAAAAATGGAAATAAAAACAATAAAGAAATCACAAAAAGAGTCAACACTGGAGATAGAAACCCTAGGAGAGAGATAAGGAGTCAATGAGAAGACAAAACCTAAGGATAATAGGTATAGAAGAGAGTGAAGATTACCAACTTAAAGGGCCAATAAGTATCTTCAACAAACTTATAGAAGAAAACTTCCCAAACCTAAGAAGAGATGAAAATAAACATTCAAGAAGCCTACAGAACTCCAAATAGATTGGACTAGAAAAGAAATTCCTCCCATCACATAATAGTCAAATCAACAAATGCACAAAACAAGGAAAGCATAAATAAAATATAAGAGCAATAGTATGCTGTTTCAAATTAGTTAAGTGTCTAGAACACTAACGTAATGAACCATGGTTTAGTGTGTGTGTGTGTGTGTGTGTGTGTGTGTGTGTGTGTGTGTATATATATATATATATATATATATATATATATATATAAACAAATTCCAGTTAGACATAATCATATTATTTTCTAGAATTTTATAAATAGAAGGATACATTTGTATCAAAAAATATAGAAAAATAGCTAGAATAAAAAAAGAAAACAAAGTAAAAAGAAAAAAGAGTTGGCTCAATGGTTGAGAGAACATAGCATTCTTGCGAAGGACTAGATCCTGATGTGATATGTGGTTTTATTTTTTGTTTGTTTCTTTGTGTTTTGTTTTAAAAACTAATATTTTTATTAGAGTCCTTGTATTATTTCACAATGACAAGAGGCTCTCTGCATCTTTGTTAGAATTTAATATAGACAAGGTCTTCTTTTAATTACTCTAGTGTAGAGTAATTAAATACAGTGTAGGAATATTTCATTATTTCATGCTTTCCACTTATTTTACCATAACTACTGACAACATTGACCATCTTTTCTTTTAAATCTCCATTGATATGGTTTTTTCATAAGATATCTCTCTAGGACCAGAAAAGAAATTCCTCCTGTCACCTTATAGTCAAAACACCAAATACACAAAATAAGGAAAGAATATTAAAAGCAGTAAGGGGAAACGGGCAAGTAACAAATAAAGGCAGACCTATCAGAATTACACCAGACTTCTCACCAGAGACTATGAAAGCTAGAAGATCCTGGGTAGATCTCATGCATACTCGAAGAGTGCACAAATGCCAGCCCAGGCTGCTATACCCAGCAAAACTGTCAATAATCATAGATGGTGAAACCAAAATATTCTATGACAAATCCAAATTTGCACAATATGTTTCCACAAACCAATCCCTACAAAGAATAATGGATGGAAAATGCCAACTCAAAGAGGGAAACTACACCTAAGAAAAAGCAAGAAAATAATCTTGCAACAAACTCAAAAGAAGATAGCCACACAAACATAAAAACAACATCGAAAATAACAGGAAACAACAATCACTATTCCTTAATATCTCTTAACATGAATGAACTCAATTCCTCAATAAAAAGACACAGACTGACAGACTGGATCCATAAACAGGACCCAACATTTTACTGCATCTAGGAAATGCACCTCCGTGTTAAAGACAAACTCTATCTCAGAGTAAAGGGCTGGAAAACAATTTTCCAGGCAAATGGTCCCAAGAAACAGGCTGGAATAGCCATTGTAATATCGGATAAAATTGACTTGCAACCAAAAGTCATCAAAAAAGATAAGGAAGAACACTTCAAACTCATCAAAGGAAAAATCTACCAAGAAGAACTCTCAATTCTGACCAACTATGCCCCGAATGCAAGGGCTCAACATTCATAAAAGAAACTTTACTAAAGCTCAAATCACATATTGCACCTCACACAATAATAATGGGAGACTTCAACACCCCACTGTCATCAATGGACAGATCGTAGAAACACAAATTAAACAGAGACACAGTGAAACTAACAGATGTTATGAACCAAATGGATTTAACAGATATCTATATTACATTTCATCCTAAATCAAATGAATATACCTTCTTCTCAGCACCTCATGGTACCTTCTCCAAAACTGATCATATAATTGGTCACAAAACAAACCTCAATGGATATAAGAAGATTGAAATAATCCCATGCCTCCTATCAGATCACTACGGAATAAGGCTGGTCTTCAATGGCAACAACAACAGAAAGCCCACATACACATGGAAGCTGAACAATACTCTACTCAATGATAACTTGGTCAAGGAAGAAATAAAGAAAGAAATTAAAGACTTCCTAGAATTTAATGACAATGAAAGTACAACATACCCAAACCTATGGGACACAATGAAAGCAGTGTTAAGAGGAAAACTCATAGTTCTGAATGCCTCCAGAAAGAAACTGGAGAGAGCAGATACTAGCAGCTTAAAAGCACACCTGAAAGTTCTAGAACAAAAAAAAAGCTAATAAACCCAAGAGGAGTAGAAGGCAAGAAATATTCAAATTAAGGGCTGAAATCAACCAAGTAGAAACTAAAAGAATTATACAAAGAATCAACAAAACCAGGAGCTCAAGTTTTCTTTTATTGTTGGGTCTTTGTGGGGTTTTTATATCAGTGTAACTGTGGCCTCATAGAATGAATTGGGTAGTGTTCCTTGTTTCTATTTTGTGGAATAGATTGAAGAGTATTGGTATTAGGTCTTTTTTGAAGGTCTGATAGAATTCTGTACTGAACCCATCTGGTCCTGGGCTTTTTGTGGTTGGGAGACTTTTAATGACTGCTTCTATTTCTTTAGGGTTATGGGACTGTTTAGATGGTTTATCTGATTCTGATTTAACTTTGGTATTTGGTATCTGTCTAGAAACTTGTCCATTTCCTCCAGATTTTCCAGTTTTGTTGTGTATAAGCTTTTGTGGTAGGATCTGATGATTTTTTTAATTTCCTCAGAATCTGTTGTTATATCTCCCTTTTCATTTCTAATTTTGTTAATTTGCATACTGTCTCTGTGCCCTCTGGTTAGTCTGGCTTAGGATTTATCTATCTTGTTGATTTTCTCAAATAACCAGCTCTGTTAAATCCATTTGGTTCATAATATCTGTTAGTTTCACTGTGTCTCTGTTTAGTTTGTGTTTCTAAGATCTGTCCATTGATGATAGTGGGGTGTTGAAGTCTCCCATTATTATTGTGTGAGATGGCATGTGTGCTTTGAGCTTTAGTAAAGTTTCTTTTATGAATGTGGAGCCCTTGCATTCAGGGCATAGATATTCAGAATTGAGAGTTCTTCTTGGTAGATTTTTCCTTTGATTAGTATGAAGTGTCCTTCCTTATCTTTTTTGATAACTTTTGGTTGAATGTCGATTTTATCCAATATTAGAATGGCTACTCCAGCCTGTTTCTTGGGACCATTTGCCTGGAAAATTGTTTTCCAGCCCTTTACTCTGAAATAGAGTTTGTCTTTAACACGGAGGTGCATTTCCTGGATGCAGCAAAATGCTGGGTCTTGTTTATGGATCCAGTCTGTCAGTCTGTGTCTTTTTATTGAGGAATTGAGTTCATTGATGTTAAGAGATATTAAGGAATAGTGATTGTTGCTTCCTGTTATTTTTGATGTTGTTTTTATGTTTGTGTGGCTATCTTCTTTTGAGTTTGTTGCAAGATTATGTTCTTGCTTTTTCTTGGGTGTAGTTTCCCTCCTTGAGTTGGCATTTTCCATCCATTATTCTTTGTAGGGATTGGTTTGTGGAAACATATTGTGCAAATTTGGATTTATCATAGAATATTTTGGTTTCACCATCTATGATTATTGACAGTTTTGCTGGGTATAGCAGCCTGGGCTGGCATTTGTGCACTCTTCGAGTATGCATGAGATCTGCCCAGGATCTTCTAGCTTTCATAGTCTCTGGTGAGAAGTCTGGTGTACTCCCAGTGCTATTTGGCTATGGAGTCTTGGTAGCCCAGGCAGTGGTCTCCTGACACAGATGGAAACCGAAAGGCTCCTTCTTCCCAGCTGTTCCTCAGTCCCTGTGTCCCAAGGATTCCGAGTGAGTCCTGCTGAGCAGTTTTAGTCCTCTTACCTCCCCTCACAGGTTTTTCCACACTCCTAGGAGGCTAGCTTTCTCCCAGCACTATTTGGCTATGGGGCCCTGGTGGCCCAGGCAGAGGTCTCTGACAGATGACTCTTGCATGGAGCCACACAACTGTACCCAAGCAAAGATTAAGCCACTGAGACAACCACCAGAGCAGCACCATGGGGTCCAGACAGGCAGCTAGACTGAGATGATCACCAGTCAGGGCTCTCCCAGATCTGAGGCAGAGCAAACATGCCCAAAATAAGCCCTGTCTCATGCCATAATGCATAAGTGGAGCATGGCACTCCAGAGACCATTACCAAGATGACCCTAGATACTCAGAGACCCTGGATTCCAGAAAGAGGAGCAAGTAAGTGGTGAAGAAATGGAAGAGAAAGAAAAACAGAAGGATGTGGGCACAATGAAAAGAGGATGAACTGGAGACTCAAAGGTATTAAGGAACAGTCTGATGCGAATAGACAGTGATACTACCTAGGACCATGGTAGGCTCCTGTCTCTGCTGACACCACGGGCAATGTTTGAGTCCATTGGCCATGCAGCAGCAGAGATCTGTTACTACCAAAGACCAGGCAGATGTCTCTGGTCTAGGCTGCCTGGGGACATG
This sequence comes from Rhynchomys soricoides, assembly GCA_019843965.1. Classification (NCBI taxonomy): domain Eukaryota; kingdom Metazoa; phylum Chordata; class Mammalia; order Rodentia; family Muridae; genus Rhynchomys; species Rhynchomys soricoides. The sequence goes on along the minus strand of JADRCH010000077.1, from coordinate 4,084,289 downwards.
ATGATATCTGAGCTGTGCAAAACTGGACACACACACCCCCTCCTCACCTGGACATCTGGGAAGAGCTGGCCCTGTGAACATGAGAACAGAAGAACTGACCCTGCCCCTAGCCAGCTGCAGCATGTAGGAGAGCAGGGTGTGAGGCTCACATTGCCCAGGAAAGATAGTAGAGCTGACCTTTATTGCAGGAGTTGCTGGTGAGCTAGCCCGAGGGTATGAGCATGGAAAAGCTGGCCCTGTCACTTGTGTCCTAGACAAAGTGTGGCCACAGGAGAGATGTCCTTTCCAACCCTTGTCTCTTGACACCTACAGCAGGCTGGAGAGCTGGCCCTGGGGTCATGAGGAGAGCTGGCCCTACCACCTCACCTGCTGTAACACTTGGAAGAGCAGGCCCTGCACCTAACCTAGGCAGCATAGTGGAGCTGGCCCTAGACATGTGGAGCTTGGGTTAACTGGCCCTGAGAGCATGGGCTCAGGAGATTCAGCTCTACCCCTTGTCTGCTGTGCAATGGTAGGATGAGGGAGAGATGCTCTCTTCCTGTCCCTCATCCTTCACCACTTATGGCAGGAAGGAGAGCTGGCTCCACAGTCCTGAAAATGGGAGTACTGGCCATATCCCTCACCAGCTCCAACACTTGGGAGAGGGTGCGCTGATCTCACCTGGGCAACAGGGTGTAGCTGGCCCTGTTTACTGGGGTTTCCTGTGAGCCAACCCCAAGGGCATGAGAGTGGGGGAGCTGTCTCTGACCCTTGTAGCTCAGACACCTCTTAGGCTCAGGGCTTTGAATTGGCCTACTCCCAACATTTACCCCACGAATTGCTAGAGTATGAGAAGGCACCAGTCTTCTACAGAAACAAAATTACAGACTCGCCATGACACAGGGCAACAACAGAATATTGTGAAGAGTCCCAGTGAGGTTCCAGTATTGGTAGTATAGCAGAATCCAGGGGCCTCCTACCAGACTAATGGCTCATTACAATAACATTTGCAAGCAAAGATGTCTGGACAAAAAGGTACACTGTGGGATACACTGTTATACACTACAGCTTTCTGGGGATTTTTTTTTCCTCTGTTGTGGGGAACATTGCAAAGGTGGAGGGTGAGTACAAAAGGAGGGGAAAATGTGGGAAATTGGGGGCATGATGTGAAATTCATGTAAAAAACAATCAAAAGGTTTTTTAAAGCATACATACAAGTAACACTATATGAACTGAAGAGGTGATGTTTAGAAATTTGTATGTATGGACATATGCATATACATATATGCATACAATGACAATTAGTGATAAAAGTAGGCAATGAATCTGAAGGAGAGCAGAGTTGAATATATGAGAGGATTTGGAGGGAGGATAAGAAAGTAGGAAATGTAATTATCATCTACAAAATGGATTGAATAAAGGGATGATTAAAAGATGGAAAACAAACAAAACAAAATGTACATTTATTTATTTCTATTCATGACATACCTTCTACATCTTGCAAACCATTCCCGTTCTGGATTTGATTGGTTTTGACCATGAATATTTCACTGCTGTAGTTTTATTTTGAAAGACTATCTTTATTCCATGTAATGACCTTTTTAAAATCAGTTGGATATGTCCGGATGTGTCTATTCCAGAGTTCTTCCTCAGTTCCACTGATACACGTGTCTATACAATGTAACCCCTGCAAACACAACATACTCAAAGCTATTACTCTATGCAATGAATGTCTTGTGTATGTGTATATGTATACATACACATATACATATGGAAAATGAATTAATAACTCTTGAAATCATATAGAATATATATACAAACATGTATATCATTTTATACACACACACATATATAGACATATGTATACAATTAAATTTAAATTTTATATTTCTTTTGTCAAGATTGTTTTAGCTGTGGCCAGGCTCAGTGGTACATGACTTTAATCCCAGCACTCAAGAGACATAGGTAGGAGAATTTCTGAGATCTAGGCCAGTCTGGTCTATAAAATAAGGTTCAAGACAGCCAAGACTACACAGAGAAACCCTGTCTCAAAATAAAACATAAAAAAGATTGTTTTAGTTTAGGATTTGTAGTTTTCCATATGATTTTTAACACAATCTTATATATAATTAAAATAATCTTGCTCTGATTTTGATATAACTTTAACCAATTCTCTGTATCAATTATGGATATTTAACATATTTACTCTGTATTTTTTTCAATCAATGAACTGTTCATTTGGATCTTTAATTTCTTCTGAGTGCTTTGTGCATCATAAAAGTCCTATACATAAAATGTTAAAGTTAACTGACTCATTTTACTTTCTTATAATAGGAAATGATATTTACATTTAACTTAAAAATCTATGTGTTCATTGTTAATATATCATTACATCAATAGTTGAAAATTCTTCTGCCCTGAAACTTATAATAGAAATGTATAAATGGATCTAGACACAAAGAATTATGTTGAGCATGAAAATTTCCACAGAATTTTCCACTTCTGAAACTCAATATTCTACAAATTATAACAATAGACTCCAGGTAACCTTTGCCTAAAAGACCTTGCTTTTTAAACTTAGAAGGGGCTTTTGGCACTTACTGTATGCTTGCTGATTCTTTACAACATGGGATTAGATCCAAAAATTTTATCTCTGCAATGGAGACCATTTAAACCAAACCACTGGATAATTGATTAGGGTCTTCAGGTTTCTATATAGATGAAGAAAGATGTAGTCATAACAGACATGATGGCATGGCTAGAGACTCTTGAGTTTAAGACTAGCCTCAACTACAGAGAAGTCAACAAAAATTTGACTCACTTGTGCCATCGTTTCAATGGTAACTAAAGCTGAAAATTATAAAGAAAAGGTCTTCTAGCTTATGATACAGTTTTGGCTCCTACTTATAATCTCCTTGCAATATTTCCTTCAGACACAGGGATATTTTAGCAGCTTTCAGACTAGTTCAGCATCATCACACTTCCTTACATCTCTCAACATTGAGAAATGGGCTAGAAAAGGGAAAGTGTGAAAGTATGGTGGATATCCTGTGCTAAAAATGGAAGCTGCCAGTAATGTGTAGTATGGGAAGAGTCATGCCTCCAGCAGGGGCCAAATAAACTCTCTCCACTAAATCTCCGTTCTTGCCTTTTGTTATTATGCCACTACAGGAAATAGGAGAAATAGAGATAAGAGATCACTTCTGTTTGGCCAACCTGTGATAAACCTGGTTACTTTTACCAATTTTGATGTCCCAGTTTTCATTTGGATTGTTGTGGGCTGTGAAGCTGAACACAACATTAACATCTTCCCACATATGTGGAAGTAACTGATCTAAAGCTAGCAGTGACCTACAAGTGTGGGGTTACCAACTGTCTTTTTTCTTAGGGTAAGAGAGAAAGATGAAACAATATTAGGTAGTTGCTATCACCAAGTAAAAAAGCAATTTAAATGCCAAACTGGGAAAATTTTCTCTTTAAAAATAGTTTACTTCACCCAGAAAGTCTAGGATACATTGGAGAGATACATAGAGATGTATCAGAAAAGAAAGTGGTTTTTCCTTTTGTTTTGTTTTTATATCTTCTCTGAGAGATACACAATTTGAACTTGATAAAGCCCAAGGGAACAAATTGCACTCAATGACAGAGGTATACACATGAAAGCCTTAAAGACTCAATCTTTATGCCATCTGGCTTTCAAAAGTTGTATAAAGGATGTTAGTATACATTCTCCATAGGGGTGCTATGATCTGGATGTAAAGTGAATCAATAAATCATTAATGAAAAATACACATTCTCTTGCTTGAACAATAGTTCACCAACCCCACCCCATTCCTTCAGATCCACCAGCTTCTGTTCCCACAACTGAGTTTATGAATTTAATAAGTGAGTCTTTTCCCTCCTCCCTTACTTGCTCCAGTTCTCCTTGTATGTAATAGTCATCATCAGGGTTTTCCTTACTTATGGAAGCTAGTGTACTACTTTTGTTCTGTCTTAGTTACACTACAATTTACAGTCTCTACCACTCACACACTATCCTCAAGGGGCTGAATTAGGAGGCGAATAGAGCACAAGATGCACATCTATAAGCTGTACATGTGAATAGTTAAGTGAGTCAATGGTAATTTAATCATGATTCTCAAAATTATTTGCATGTCCACAATATTATACCAAAGTCCCTCTTGAGAACACTTAAAATCCCCTTTTCTAATGTCTTTCTCTAAATATCTTCTTAGAAGTATATCGACATGAATCCATAATCTTTAAGAATCAATTATACCAGAAGGAAATCCATGAAGGTAATCCATATATCCTAAACAAGAAACATATAATTAAAGAAAGAAATAGAGACATTAGTCATACACTTCTCTGATTTTATTCCAGAAGAAAACCATGACACTGAGGAAGTCTACAGGAAATAAGTGAGCTAGACAGTATCAAGGTTGGGAACAGTGATAAAGAAGTGGGGTAGGAAACTCCACAAATAAAAAGACCACAAAATTAATGAATCCTGTCACCTCAAGTTATCCTGCCTGTTCATGATGAACCTCTCGTATGGGCATAATGATTAGCTCATATGGAAAAACTATGCTTCATTTGGTACTTAGTTTTGTTTAATAAGCAGTAAATTCAAGAAACACACTTGAAAGATAACAGTTCCAGTTTGGGTTTCTTGTAATACTAGGTGAACAAAATAAATATTCAGCAAAACAAAATTATTATAGATGTTACAGTTAAATGTTAGAGGACTGTTTAAGAATTCCAGGGGAAGAAGCCATGTGTGTAAAGTCAGATTGACCAACTAAAACTCCAGTGAAAGATTGAAATGTAATAATTCCAGAGTTTTACTATGAATTATCCTAAGTAATCTTTAGCCTTCTGAAAAGCCATGGCTGATCGCCACTGTATCTGGCCTAGCATCCTGTGTCTAGCTGGACCCAACATCCTGATAAATAAATACAAATATTTAGAATGCATTATCTTATCAAAACCCTATTGTTCACTAATCAAAGAATGAAGAATGGGATCAAATAGCATCTGAGGCCATGGCTGACCTCTCTGTATCTTGATGTAATTCATGCATTTGATGTACCCACTAATGTATTGTAAACGTGTCTTGATTTACAACTTCTCTTTTTTGTGTTACTAAAGAACATTTATGAGATTGTTACCTTATGGGAACATGAAATTTGGTGTAACCTAATCATCTGTCCCCAAGTCATGGTCACTTATATTTGGGACCAGAGTAAACTATTTCTTATCCATTTTGAGGTGAAATGTATAAAACATACACAGCATCACTTTTGGATGCATCATTTAGCTGTGGTCATAGGACTGCTGCCCACTCCCATACACACCTGAAGAGAAAATTGCATCTGAGAAAGTACAGCCATCATCTGCTTGCCATGTCTAAAAGCCAACAGAACACTGAACTGTAGAAACCCATCATCAGTGACTGATATATTTCTATAAGACTTAGGAAAGTGAGCCTCTCATCTGTCTCTAGTTTTACAAAGATAATTTTCCTTCTTTCTTTTTTATTTTATTGAAAATAGGTTTTTTCTTATATAATATATCCTGATTATGCTTTCACTTTCTTTACTCCACCCAGTTTCTTCCCACATTCTGCTCTGCCCAGATCCACTCCCTTCTGTCTCTCATTAGAAAAAAATGAGTTTCTAATGGATAATAAAACAATACAATAAGACAAAACAAAAAAACAATAAATAAAAATAGAAGAAAATAAGAAAAGGGGACCATGGAAAGGCACATAAAACAGACACAGACTCAGAGAACCACTCATTTGCACACTCAGACTCCCATTAAAGCACTAAACTGGAAGTTATAATATATATATACACAGAGGCTCTGTAGGGTTAAAAATACACACAAATATACACACACACACACACATATATGCATATGTACATGTATATATAATAAAAATAAGATTTTAAAAAACTCCAACATGACATTATGAAACTAGAAACCTCCAAAGATGTTGTTCAGTTTGTTTTGTGTTGGCCCTTAAGAGTGGTTTATTTTTTTCCACAGTTTATTTTTTCCTTGGAGAAAACTAATTTTTCATTTGCAAATATCAACTGAAGATATCTCTGGATTAGGAATGAGGGCATGTGTCCACTTCTCCTTTCAACTCTAGGATTCCATGTGGTACAGATCTGAGAAGGCCGTATGCATGGTGCTTCATGTCTCTGTGAGTTCACATGTAAATTTACCTCATTGATTGAAAGGTCTTTGTATTCCTGGTGTCCTCCATCCATCTGGCTTCTATACTTTTTCCACATCCTCTTCTGCAGGGTTCCCTGATCTCTATGGGGAAGGATTTAATAGAAGCACCACATTAGTGGCTAAGTGTTCCAAGATATCTGACTTTACACAATAGATGGCTATGGGCCTCTGTATTTGTTCCCATGTGCTTTAGAAGGGAGCTTCTCTGATAAGGCCTGAGCAAGGCACTCATTTTACATATAGCATAATATTATTAGGAGTTATTTTTTAAGTTCAGTAGTACTTGGTCTTACTATAGGACTCTGGGCACTCTAGCCTAAGGTTCTTAGTAACCCAAGCAGTGTTGGGTATGGATTCCATCTCATGGAATGAACCTTAAGTCAAATCAGAAATTGGTTGGTTACTCTTACGAGCTTTATACTATTAGCTTAGCATATTCTTCAATCAGAACATCATTGTAGATCAAAGATTTTTTAGTTGGATTTGTCTCTATGCTTCTCCCTTGGTAGCTTCCAGAGGACATTTCTGTACCAAAGAGGTTAGACTCTATGCAAATACCAGCTCAACTTCCCCATGTTGTGTCTTCAGCAGCAAGGCTGTCTGTTTGTGGATTGTTTGGAGGTTGTGAGAGTGAAGATAAGAAGTTTGCATACCCTGTTTTACTGGTCTACTTGCTTCTCTGGCAGGCTTGGCTAGCAGATTTCCCCAAAATACCTGCTGGATCCAGGGGCTGAAATAACAGGCTGAGAATAAAGGAAGGTTGGAAGAGGATGTCTGAGTGATGCACTGGAGTTTGAGGCAGAGAGGATGGGGGCCACAACAGGTAGAATACATAGTTCCAGATTACAGTTATGCATTATTGATTATATTTGAAATTCAATGCAAGGGTTGGTTTGTCTGGATATTGTTCTTGTAAAAGCAGGTTGAAGAAACAGGGTGAATACACAATAGGCTAGCAGTCTTAATTGACCTCAAGGTATATTATTTGGCTATGATGTCCAGCAAAAGTTTCAGTCTCTTTGAGTGTAAAAAGTATTTCCATGGTATTATGTTGTCATGCTTGTTATTGTCTAATCAGCTCCAATAATTCTCTGCAACTGTATTTGCTCTCTGCTCTCCCTACCAAATCCTTGAACTTGTGGCCTCTTTAACACTTTTACAGCCAGTCTGTACTGTGCACAACCATGAACTTGTGTGTGAAACGTAATTTGTTATCTATGAGCTAATACCAGTAATTAACATTGAAATAAAAGAACGTGTGAATGTCAGCCATCACATTTTTAAGGAAAATAGTGTTTGGGTGGTAAATTGGGTACCAACAAAATTAATTTAGCTTCTCATTTTATTGCTATTCAGTAAACTGACATCATTGTGAAATGGCACAAAACTGACCATCTATGCTTTAACCATAAGTAATATGCTAAGTTCTCTACCAAAAAAAAAAAAAAAAAAAAAGAAAGAAAGAAAGAAAGAAAGAAAGAAAGAAAGAAAGAAAACAACAACAACAAAAACCTACTGGAAAGCATAATATATATCAAAAGGATAAAACCTTCAGATCCTAAGATAATAGTATAGAAACAAAAGGGCAAAAAATGCTTTAACAATCAGACCTTGACCATTAGGAGTGTGACTAAATAATATATGATGTCTTCTACAAATGATTAGAGCCTAACTCCAAATAACTCATGCTAGATACCTCACCATAACTGGTCAGTCTCAGCTGGTACAAACAGCACTGTGAAATTAACTGTTTAACATGAAGTGAGATGCATACTTTCCTGTGTGGGAAATAAAACTAAGTAGTTCTTCTTAGGTATTGTCAAAATTTACCCAGCCCACTCTTGGGCTTACTTCTGAGAATTCGTCTGCTGTTTCTGTTTCTTCTTTACTGTATGATGATAATTAAAACCTTTGTCTCAATTCGTGCCGGGTAATAACATTTAACTTTTAGCTAATTGTTTCTGATATGATCAATGAGGACACCTTTAAATTTCCAAGATCAAAATTATTGGCTTTCTACCACCTTTCAAAGGATCAAATTTCAGGATATAAGAGTTGATAAGAAGATCTAGGTAGATTTAATGTCTGCCCCACCCACAAAGAAAACAATAAAAGAGGGACCAGCTCCTGAAATTTCTATCTTGGAGGATAGATGAGCATGTAAGGCTTTTACAGGAACACAGTGGGGCTACAGTCCAAGTGGGGTGCATGAAAGGTATTGGGCGAATTGTTTAAGAGAGATTATTGTATAGATGGATTATTTGAGATGGATTGTTGGGGTTGAAAAGTTTATTAGAATGGTAATTTATGGGCACACAGATAACAAGATGCCAGGGACTTTGATGAGTTCAGACTCATCAGGAGAAAGTGCCTCTCCTTTTTTTTTTGACAAGAGCCTGATACAGCTGTCTTCTGAGAAGCTCTGCCAGATCCTGACCAACACAGATGTGAAGGCTCACAGCCAACCATCAGACTGAGCACAGGGACCCCAATGGAGGAGTTACAGGAAGGACTGAAGAAGCTGAAGGGGCCTTATCTGGCATCAATGGGAGGGGAAGCCCTTGGTTCTGTGAAGGCTTGATGCCCCAGTTTAGAGGAATGCTAGGGTGGTGAAGCAAGAGTGGGTAGGTGGGTGGGGGAGCACCCTCATAGAAGCAGGATAAGGGAGTGGCATAGAGTGGTTGCAGAGGGAAAACCAGAAAAGGGGAAAACATTTGAAATGTAAATAAATAAAATTTTTAAAAATGCCTCTCCTTTTGGTCTCTTGGGTAGAGAGACAGTTTCACTACAAGCAGCTCGGCCAGCCTGACTCTGATACCCCAGCTGGTGGCAGGGAAAAGACAGTGAGGGACACATTATCACTGGCAGTCCTTTGACGTCCTGAGACTGGCAATCTGACTTGAAAAATACAGGCACATAGAGAATCTGTCAGGAAACTACAGACTCAATGGCAGGCTCTAGGTAGGGTGCCTGTCAGCCTGTCAGCCTCTGTAAGACTAAGGAGAGAAGAGATGTATTTCTGCAAATACTGTGACCTGCCCAGTAATAAATTCCAGTCTGGACTGGAATGGTAACATTGGTCCTTGCAAAATCTACATGGACCTTCTCTGTAGCCCTTGAGTTTGGAGAAGGGAACGGTAGATGGACTCTGAAGGGTGGATTCAAAGGAGCTGCTGTTAAAGCTATACATGCATCCTTGTCAAATTTTAGGACAACGATAATTTCATGTCTTTCAAAGATACACAGCAGCTAAGATGTCCATTCATTGATGTCTCTTTAAATGGTACAGTTTGGCAGACACTTTGACAGTTTCACAGCTAAACATACATTCCTGCATACACTGGCCATCTTGCCCATAGATGTCCACTCAAAGGAGCAGGAAAAAATGCACATCACTGAATACAGCAGCTTAATATAAAGTTTTCATGACTTAGACAAAATCAAGATACTCTTTAGTAGATATAGAACCAATATCAAAGCTTTTGCTGAAAGGCAGTGACTTCTCACCTGACTTGTAGGGTACCTAGGAGCGGGATATAAGACTGGAGTCTAGGGCTTCATTTTGTATGTATTTCAGATTCCTTTGAGTAAGTCCCCTGTGTGAATAAGAGTTCCCAGGAAGAAGCTACACTTTGCACTGAGCCTTCTATAAGGCTGTTTACCTGATTGAAACTTCAAGGATGGGGAGGTAGCACAAAGCCCCACCCCAGCTGAGGACCTACTGGCAACTGACTACTATTAGGAAACTAGAGTGTTTTCTCTTCAAGAATGTGTCCCTGATAGATGAGCCATGCTCCAATAGAAAGCAGAACAGCCACAAGTAGATGGAAAGCATAAATTGGACATGGTGTTTTTCTCTTTCATATTTCTTTTTTATGTTTGGAAAAGAAAAAGAAGACACAAAGTTTGGTGGGTAAGGAAGATGATGGATCAAGATGGAGTTTGTAGGTATATGATTAAAATACATTGTACAAAATTTTCAAATACCTAAAATTTTTTGCCAATGACAACTGCTTTTATTCAGATGTAAAATTAAACAAAAGGGGAGGACACAGGGTCAGGCAGCAGATACAGTTACAGTGTGTAGAGGAGCAAATGTTAGTCAAGGTAAAGCCACAGTGTTCGCTGAAGGCCCCTCTCTTCTCTAGAAACCTGCACACTTGCTGCTGTAATGAATCTCTCAGCAAGTAACTGCACTCTCTTAGCTGAGCCTGGTGATGGTCCTATTAGAAAAGCTCTACAACTGCCCTTCCTCACCTTAAAGGCCAGGATGAGCAATACTCATCCATGTCAAATGTAGCCTGAAAATAATCGGAATGAATTATAATAAATATCAGTTAAGTCTTAAGACTTCAATAAATAAATACATGTTCCACATTGTTCTATTCATAAATAAACTCAATTCTTTGCAAATGATGGGGATTACCCACACTACTAAGACTATAAGAGACAGAAAAGTGGGCCAGCAAGATGGCACTGCAGTTAAAAGTGCTTTCGGCCTACCTTGACAACCCAGGACTGAAGACTGGGTTGGGGGATGACAGGGGCACACTCCTGAAGTTGCACACTGACATCCACATGCAAATACCTAATTTTTAAACTTACTAAAAGAACTTCCACCACTGTGGAGATACTGAAATGTTGCTGGTCCAGAGCCTAATTCCAATTACTTTACATATCTTTAGGCCTCTATAGAATCATTCCTTACCTATCTCTAGGTAAAACTCAACATCTTATGACTAACAGATAAACTTTGGGGAATGTATTAATTACCAACCAAAAAGCTAAGGCTGTCATCAAAAGCCTTGAAATCATTACCTGAGATTTCTTCAGCTTTGCCATTACCACCTACTTATTGCTTACATAAATGAATTTGAAAAGATCCTTGATTTATGACTATCTTTGTTCTGTTAACTATAAAAACTTCATGAAACTGTTACTACTTTGAAGCTAGAATTTGAGATAACCTGAATCTGTGTCACTGAGCCACTGTCACAGGTATCTGGCCTCATAATAAACTATCGCTTATCGCATGTGAGATGAGAACTGTGGGACTCTGCATGGATAACTGCTTACCTCTGCAAAGAGGCAAGTTAACTAAGCAGTTTTAAACAATCAGTGAAAACTAACCTAGCTTATCTCTCTTCAAGGTTTAAGGCACAAAAATCAGAATAAAGTGCATGTCACTGTCACCTTTTACAATGACATATTCTGGATCTCCAAAGCAGACTGTCAGCCTCCAGCCATTGCCCTAAGCTTTTGTTCATCTGAAGTCCAAGAACAGCAGAACACTGTAGACAGATTGCCCCATTAAAAGATCATCCACAAACAACCTGGTATTCCCAGTTAATCACTAAAGAAAGAAACTTTCAAACCATCTCACAGAGCAAGAGCTGACAGATAATCAAGCTGATCTCATTCTTCCATGCCCGGTACATTTGGCATTATCCTTCCCTGTTAATTCCCTTGAAAGCTAAAACTCAGGTCAGTATTTTAAAGAGGAAGTTGGATTCGCTGAATCCCTTACCCACAATGTTCACACATTTATTAAACTTTTCTCTGTTCTCACCATTTGTCTATTTAATTGACCTGTTGGGATGAGTGGCTGTGCTAATTTTATTAGGACTCCAAGAGTCTCGGTTTTTGACATGAAACTCCAGAAACAAAAAAGTAAGCCATGGCACATTTAGACAATGGAATTGTCATCATCCCTGAAAAAAAGCAAGCCATGAAGAGACATACAGAAATTTAAGTGTATATTTATAAGTGAAAGGAGTTAATCACAAATATTATATCCTATCTATGTCCAATTATATGACATCCTGGGAATATTGAAACATTGGAGCATTAACATTCGTTGCCAGGGTTTAGGCTGAAAAGATGATCAGTTGGTGAAACACAGAGAATGTGGGGACCTGTTTGGGGTGATAAGAAATTTTTATTTTGGCTCTAGACAGAGAAGTAGGCAGGCTTACTGCAAATCTTCATGTCTCCCTCAGTTCCCCCAAATCTAATCCCCTAGTCTCATCTCCAGCTCATCACAGCAGAACACCTGTGCAGCCTCCCTCTTTTCCTGATCCCATCTCTAGTGAATCCCATATATCCCCTCTTAACATCCCTCTCCTGACTCATTGCTTTGTCTAATTCTGCAAATCCAACAGACCTCCTTGGAAACTCACAGGGCACTCTGGCCAGGGAAGCAAGTAGGCTGACTGCAGGTCTTCATCTCTCTTCGGCTCCTCCAAATCCAACACCCCTCTTTCATTTCCAAATCTTCAGAAGAACATCTGCTGCAGTCTCCCTCCCTGCACCCACATCTCTAGTGAATCATAAAGATCTCTTAAAACTTCCTTCCCTTCACCCACTGCTTCCCCCAGCCCCCAACTTCAGCAGGCACTCCATGGCAATCCACAGGTGATGCTGACAAGGAGGCAAGTAGGGCAACTGCAGATTTTGCCTCTCCCTCTATTCCTCCAAGGCCAATCTACTAGTCTCATATGCTGCTATGTAGAAAACCTTCAGCTGTGGCCCTCCTTACTCTCTGTCTCCATTTCCAGGGGAAGAAACAGATCCTAGTGGAATAGCACAATTTCCTTCTATCTATGAACCCCACAACATCCCCCCACAAGGCCATCTCCATTCCAAAGTGTCAGCTCCTAATATCCTGAAACACATTTTATCTGGAACCCCAATGGCCACACCTATCAGAACCCCAGAAGAATTTCCTACCGGGCAAGATACAGTCATGCATTCTTCTAGAAGGCAGATGGAAAAAAAATGAAAACCAAAGAACAAAACAGTTACCAAACAAAGACCAGATAGCAGCACCAAGAATTACAAAATTCCCAAGCCCAAATGCCTAGACTCCAGCATAAAAACACAATCAGTAACAACCAGAATAAGATGTCTACACTAGAGAAAAATAACACTACCACAACAAGCACTGGGTATCACAACATTGCTGAAGGACATAAAACAAAAAACAAAACTTACAATAGCCCTTGTAAAAATGATAGATATAACTAAAAGGTAAATGAATAAATCTCTTAAATAAATTTCTGAAAACACAAACAAATAGTGGAAGGGAAACCATTCAAGATCTGAAAGTTGAAATATATGCAATAAAGAAAACCCAAGCTAAGGGAAATCTAGAAGTGAAAACTTTAGGAACTCAAACAGAAACCACAGAGGTAAGCCTCACCAATACAATACAAGAGATGGAAGAAAAGATAGCACATATTTTGAAGACACCATAGAAACACGGATACCTCAATCAAAGAAAGTATTAAATATAAGTAAATCCTGGAGGAAAAAACCCACCCAGGCTATCTAAGAAAAATGTGAATACAGAAAGGAGAAGAAACTCAACTCAAAAACACGCTTAATATTTTTAACAAAATCATAGAAGAAAAATTTTCTAATCTAAAGGAGATACCTATCAATGTACAAGAAGCATCAAAAAAGGCTGGACCAGAAAAGAAAGTCTTCTTGACACACAATAATCAAACCAGTAAACATACAAAACAAAGAATATTTAAAACTGCAAGGGAAAAAGACCTAGCAACGTGTAAAGGTAGACCTATTAGAATTAAACCTTATTTCTCAATGGAAATTTTAAAAGCCAGAAGAGCCTAGGCAGATGTGCTGCAGACACCAAGAGGCCATGAATGCCAGGCCAGACTACTATAGTCTCAAAACTTTCAATGAATGGTGAAAAAAGTAAGATATTCCATGATAAAGCCAAACTTAAGCAATATTTGTCTACAAATACACCCAATAGAAAGTGCTAGAAAGAAAATGGCAACCTAAAGATGCTTACTACACCTAAGAAGACATGTAAAATAAATAATCCCAGTCCATCAAATTAAAAGAGGGGAAACACACGCGCATGCACACACACACACACACCTGATAACAACAACATAAAATAAAACACAAATCAATGGTCATTGATATCTCTCAACAACAATGGTTTCAGTTTCTCAATAAAAAGAAAAAGACTATCAGAATGGATGCACAAACAGAATTGATTCTTCTGCTACATCAATGAAACACATCACAACATTAAGGATAGAAATCAGGTCAGGGTAAAAGGACAAAAAAATATATCCTAAGCAAATGAACCTAAAAGCAGACTGGTATAGACGTATTAATATCCTCCAAAATAATCTTCAAACCAAAATAATCAGAAAAGATTTGGAAGGACACTACATACTCATCAAGAGAAAAATCCACCAAGAATACATGTCTGTTCTTAACATCTATGTTCTAAGCACAAGGGAATCCAAGTTTGTAAAAGAAACACTACTACAGCATAAATCACATATTGACCCCACACATACACACTGACAGTGGGAGACTTCAGTGCTCTACTCTCAACAAAAGACCAGTCATTCAGACAAAACCTAAACAGAAATGTTAGAGCTAACTTGCATTATAAACCAAATATACCCAACAGATACATACAGAATATTTCACCCAAACACACAAAAAATTAATTTTTTCTCAGCACCTCATGGAACTTTTCCAAAATTGACCACACATTTGAACAAAAAGCAAGTCTCAACAGATACATGAAAACTGAAATTACAATTACATCCTATACCCTATCTGACTACCACATGCAAAAACTTACTATCAGCAATAGAAACAACAAAAACTTACAAACTTCTGGAAACTTAATGATTCTCTACTGAATTAAAAATGGATCAAGAAAGGAATTCAGAAAAAAAAATAAAGCCTTTCTAAAATTTAAAATAAATACACAGCATACACAAGCGTATATGACACAATGAAAATAGTTCTAAGGGGAAAGTTCATAGAACTACATGACTATATAAAAAGCTTGGAGAAATACTAGCAACTTAACAGCACACCTGAGAGCTCTAGAACAAAAAGAAGAAGTAATACTCAAAAAGAGTGAACAGCAAGAAATAATTAGTACTCAGGACTGAAGTCAATAAAATAGAAACAAAAATCAACTAAATAAACAGTTCTTTTCACAAAAATCAATAGATAGACAAACTCTTGTTCAAATTAACTAAAAAGCAGAAAGATAATATCTAAGCTAACAAATCTGAAATAAGAGAGGCATAACAACAGACACCAGAGAGAGTAATAAAGGCATACTTTAAAATCCTATACTCCACAAATATTGAACTTGAGTTGGAAGAGGCAAGTTCAGTCTCAAAATGGAGAGCCATGATCCAAAGGAACAAGAGCAGCTGAAGAAACTGTTAATTAGTTGTCTGAGCTTTGAAACCACAGAAGATAGCTTAAGAGAACATTTTGAGAAATGGGACACACAGACTGTATGGTAATGAGAGATCCCCAAACAAAACATTCCAGAGCCTTTGGTTTTGTGACCTACTCTTGTGTAGAAGAGATGGATGCTGCAATGTGTGCTTGGCCACACAAGGTTAGTAGGTTTATGGTGGAACCAAAGAGAGCTGTTTCTAGAGAGGATTCTGTAAATCCTTGTGCCCATTTAACAGTAAAGAAAATTTTTGTTGGTGGTATTAAAGAGGATACCAAAGAATACAATCTGAGAGACTATTTTGAAAAGTATGGCAAGATTGAAACCCTAGAAGTTATGGAAGACAGGCAGAGTGGGAAAAAGAGAAGATTTGCTTTTGTAACTTTTGATGATCAGGACACAGTTGATAAAATTGTTGTTCACAAATACCACACTATTAATGGACATAACTGTGAAGTGAAAAGGCCCTTTCTATGCAAGAGATGCTGTCTGCTGGCTCACAGAGAGGTCATGGAGGTGGATCTGGCAACTTTATGGGTCATGGAGGAAACTTTTGAGGTGGTGGAGGAAACTTTAGTCGTGGAGAAACTTTGGTGAAAGAGGAGGCTATGGTGGCAGAGGTGATGACAGCAGAGGTAGCTATAGAGGTGGTGATGATGGATATAACGGATTTGGAGGTGATGGTGGCAACTATGGTGGCGATACTGGTTACGGTAGTAAAGGAGGTTATGGAGGAGGCTGGGATATGGAAACCAAGGGGGTGGATATGGTGGTGGAGGAGGAGGAGATGATGGGTGCAAGGAAGAAGGACATGTTGGTGGAGGTAACTATGGTGGTGGAGGGAACCATAATGACCTTGGAAATTAGAGTGGACAGCAACAATCAAATTATGGACCCATGAAGGGGGGCAGTTTTAGTGGAAGAAGCTCAAGCAGTCCATATGGTGGTAGCTATGGATCTAGAAGTGGAATTGGTGTTTATGGTAGCAGAATGTTTTAAAATAAAACAGAAACAGCTACAATTCTTAGCAGGAGAGAGAGCAAGGAGTTGTCAGGAAAGTTGCAGATTACTTTGAGACAGTTATCCCAAATGCATTAGAGGAACTGTAAAAATCTGCCACAGAAGGAATGATGATCCATAGTCAGAAAAGTTACTGCAGCTTAAATAGGAAACCCTTCTTGTTTAGGACTGTTATAGCCACAGTTTGCAAACAATGCAGCTATTGATTAATGCAATGTAGTGTCAATGAGATGTACGTACCTGAGGTTTTTTATGTATTGAAGCTTTTTCTTTTCATTACATCAAATATATTACCCTGTAAATTGTGGTAATAGTAACAGGAATTAAAAAATTAAGAAATTTTTAACTTTTCAGAAAAAAGAATCCTGTACTCCACCAAATTAAAATATTTAAAAGAAATATATAATTGTCTTGAAACATATATCACTTGCCAAATTAAATTATGATCAGATAAGCAATTTAAGCAGACATATAACCCCTAAGGAAATAGGAGCAATTATTAAAAGTTTCTCAGCCACCCCCCTAAAAAAAGAAATAGGGCCAGGTGGTCTTAGCACAGAATTCTACCAGACTTTTGAAGAAGAATTAATGCCAATATTCCTCAAATTATGTCACAAAATAGAAACAGAAAGAACATTACCTAATTTGATTTATGAGGCTCTGGTTACCATGATACCCAAACCAGATAAAAACCTAAGAAAGATTAGACACCAATGTTTTGGTAATTTCTTACCCCAATAAGTCTGTATTTAAAAAAAAACACACATACAACTCAGTTATTATATTTATAAGCTATATGCCTAGATTGGGAAGATCTATCACTATACTAATTTATTCCCCAACTATGAGACCCCTTGCTACTTACAGCTTCTCCAGGCTATGAGTTCTGCTCCATCTTCCTTCCACCTCCTCCTCCTCCATTCTCTGAGACCTCCAGTCCCACCTTTTAATTCCACTGCTCAATCATCTGCTCTAGCCTTTATTTGACTAGTCAGAATGGAGAGAAGGTTCAGTGAGATCACCTAAGGTTGTGATTTACTCCTAGTTGGAAGCAGCCCCTCTTCAGGAAGAAGAATTAACATCAAAATACAAACAATTCCAGAGCAATCCATAACACACCAATTTCCCCTATATTCATAGATGCAAAATTTCTCTCTCTCTCTCTCTCTCTCTCTCTCTCTCTCTCTCTCTCTCTCTTTCTCTCTCTTATATATTTACATTTCAAATGTTTTCCCCTTTCCAGGTCTCTCTTTCAGAAACCCCCTATACCATCCCTCCTCCCCCTGCCTCTATGAGTGTGTGCTCCTCCACCCACCCACTCCATTTCTCCCTCCCTGCTAATCAGTTGTAGGCCACACAAGACAGAAGAACAGGTAGGCTGCCAGAGTGCCCTTGGAACACCCCCACTCTTCAATTCGATTCCTAAAGACACAATCCACTGCCACCCTTCTCTCCCCACCACTGCCTCTTCTCAGTGTTCCCACCCCCAACATATGCAGACATGCCCTGATCAGGTAAAGGCTATATCAACCAGGAAAATGGGTGAAAACAAACTAAGACAGAGACATACTGCTGGACTAGAGCCCATGCCAGCTGCCAGAAAGCTAGCCACCAACTTGGATGGAGAATCATTGCTGGACCAGAGAACACACTGGCCACCAGAACTCCAAAAAGGCTGCCTGCCCTCAGACCTCCTTTATGTTTTTAATACCTTGAAACACACAATCTTCAATAGCTCCCTATCACTGAGTCCCAGTCCCTAAATCAGGCTGAGACATGGTGCTCAGTCAAAGGCCAGGCTAGCCTCCAGAAGCCTAGCCCCAAAATGGGCAGATACTCCCTGCTAGACCAGAGACAATGCTGGCTGTCAGAACTCTAGGCTATGGAGAATAGAAGAGCAGATAGGAAACACAAACCAAGGAAGAAAATACACTTCTAGGTGCACAGAAATTGGCACCTAGACCTAAAATCACCCCCAAACCAGATGCCTAGACTAGATTAAGAATTCAATCAACAAAAGCCAGGGCAATATGTCACCACTGGAGCCCAGTAATTCTGCTACTGCAAGCCCTGAAAATTCCAACACAGCTGAAGTATAGTGATAGATTTGCCCAATGTAGGCATATAGCTTATAAATATAACTGAGTTGTGTGTTTTTTATACAGGCTTATTGGGGTAAGAAATTACCAAAACATTGGTGTCTAATCTTTCTTAGGTTTCCTCTCCAAAAAAAAGACAGCAAGGCCTTGTTACTGAAGAAAACACTTACACAAACCATTGAACATGGAAAAGTCAAGCTGGTGTCTATATAGAGCCTTCATCCCTACATTCTAGCCTCTTTGATAAAGGTACTCTTCACATAACCAAATGTGAAACAAAAATACAAAGCCCCCACAAATTCTTTAATTTACTATGGTGTCCTGCCTGCAAGGTATGCTAGGGGAATGGTGACACAAAGCATGTAGGCAAAATCAATCAATATTTAATTTGACTCAAGGGGCCCTCTGTGAGAAAGAATACATAGCTGACATTGCTTGGGTAATCAAAAGCCAGGGACTAGATCCTCAGGCATGTATTGTAAAATCAAATACTAAAAAAATATGGTAGTGATAAAATGACTCCTAATGGCATTCTACTATACTCATAGATCAGTGACTCTCTCATCATGAGAGAAGCTTCCTCTTGCAGCAGGTGAAAACAAAGACAAAGAGCCACAGCCAGGCATTATGTAGAGAGTGAGAGACCTTGGAATACTTATCCTTAAATGGGATGTTTTCATTTAATCCTTCCCCTCAGGATCACAGAACCACTGAGGAAGGAAGGCAGGAAGCATATGAAGAGCCATAGTGGATGGAGGACACCATGTAAATATGATCAACATGATCAAAACTCATATGATCTCATAGAGACTAAGGTAGCATGAATGGGGCCTGCACCAGTTTTCGATCACCAGTTCCTATTCATGTATATCATGTATTCCAGTTTAGTGGTATTACGGGATTTCTAGTGTGCAAATAGGATCAAATCTTGATCCTTCTCTTGGGTTCTTCTTCATTTTGTCTTGTCCAACTCTGATTTGATAGTTTTTATTTTATCTTGTGTATTATTTTGTTGTATTTTATCATTATCTCTTAAAAACCTGTTTTATTCTAGTAAGAGACAAAAGGGGAATACATAGGATGGGAAGATAGGTAGAGGTGAACTGAGAGGAGTAGAGGGAAGGAAAACTGCAATCAGGAGAGACTGTGTAGAAAAGGATCTATTTTCCATAAAATGGGCGGGGGGGAGAACTTCTACTTTTTATGTCATAGTAACAGGGCTTTCCAGGCCCCATGTACCCATGTACCCAGTTTAGTTACTCACAGTGAAACTACAGTAACTTCCTACAACTTATAATAATCTATAAGCATTTTCCAACTCTTTACAGAAAGGGCAAAGATAAAGAAAAATTACCACACCAAAGGACGAAATTTTGAACAAAAAATTGTAGTTGAAAATGCTAAAGGAATAAAAGAAGATTCATCGTGTTATTCTAGGAAGAAAAGAGCTGGGGGTAAAGTCCACGGTAATGCTTAAAAATTATACACGGTGAAAGGCATGCATGTACAAACATACACACAGGGCACTTACTCTGAATTAGGCACTTTCCTGAGCATTTTCATAATTGGCTTATTTAATCGTAACAATGGTATTTGTTAGGCAGCATTGTTATCTACTTTTTTTCAGATAAGGAAATGGAAGAGAAGCATGCATAGTTGGATTCCCAAGGTCATTTAGCTGGTAAGTAATGGGAGCAGAATTTGTCTACTAGTATTATAGGCACTTGGAACAGCGTTTGCTAGAACCTATGGACTCTTCACTTGGACCTACAAAACAGCTAAAATAGGATGAAAGCTTGGTATCTTTCCCTTCATTTTACATCCATCGTCTTTAGAAGGGGTGTCCTGATTGACTCTACATAGACATTGTTGTCACTCAAGGACTGTCCACCCTACAAATCAGTGAGACCTAAACCATCTCATTCCCCTTCAAAGCTGAAAGCATGAAGGTAAAGGGGCATTGGCCTAAATCTGAAAGCACATTGTGTTCTAGAAACAGCAAGGCCAAACAGGACAGACCATACCCCAGATGGAGAAAAGCATCTACATTGATAAAGCTTCACCTTACAGGAGTCATCATACCTTGGGGTTCAGATAGATCACCTCAGATGATAAGGACTTGTATGGTCCATCTCACAGAATGAGAACTGGAGTAACAGTCATTCAGCCCACAGTTTGACCATACAGTGTAGCTGTACAAGCCTCCCATCCTGTCTCCCAGTTCTTCTCATTTCCAAAGACTATCTCAATATCAAAAGAATGGAAGACCCATCCCCTTCTGTCTGTTGTTCTTCACACTGTGCTACAATGAGTCTCCTTTCTCTGTTTCTCACTATCCCCTCTTCTGTTAGCACAGTGGGCCAGTGGAGAAGACTAGTCTGCTTTGGGTTACCAGAGATAGGACTTTGCCCAAAGGTATAGTTTCGTAAAACTCTTTTCCATGAGAATGAACTGGGATTACCAAATTCCCTTATTATTCTCCTAAGGTGGCCAAATCAAATAAAAAGTCTCCTTTCTCTCTCCTTCTCTATACTTGTCACTTTACTAGGCATATGGGAGACAGGTGGCCAAATTGTTCTTGATGAGGCCTAAAGTTCTCCCAACAAAAGATGATACATTCATTAAATGTTTGCATACAGGAAAAGTTCCAATATTAGCTGAGCACCTGATATGTTTCCACCAAGCAAGACATTTTATGACTCAGGATGACACAGTTACTTTGTAAAGTCCAGCCATATAGGACTGCAATGTCCATCAAATGGTAGAATCCAAAGATTTTAATTAGAAATGGTTGCTAAAAAGAAGACCCAATGTATAATAACAGGCAAGAGAGCAGCGGTAATAAGAAAGCATGTATTACTAGCTATCTAGCCAAAGGTAGTAATATTCTCCAATGCAAACAAGAAAGGTTTTATACCTGAAAGCAGAGCAGGTTTGAAATGGAGCTGGTCTAAAAATGCAAAACATTAGCTATATGCTTTAAAAGCACATAACTAATAGAAGAAAGGACTTAGGGTACTGAGGATCTCAAGAGTTACTGCTTGGGAATGTATTGCATAGAGGTGTTTATTGACTCCAGACTGTTATATTCAGCCTAGAAGCTCAGCCCTAAGAAGTTATAGAAAAAGTCCTCAAATCTAACCCCACAGAACAAACTCACAGGAATCTTAAGATAATGGGACTTGAGGAATTTGGACATCTGTTACACAGCTTGATGTTGGCTTTGGGAAAATCCTATGCCTACATGCAAGGCAAGAAAGTTAATGACTCTTAAAAATAGAATCCTGTCAATGGCAGACGGACAACTGTTAGGTAATCACTAACCTAATAGAAAATGTGTTCTACACTGCCTGTGTTGTCTGTGTATGTGACACACCAGTATCTTAATCTATCATGTCAGGAACTAAGGTTAAAGCTACACAATTTAAATGGTTGCTGAGCTATCCAGGAGCATAATAAAAAAAAAAATGCTGTTCTGTGTCTAATGGCACACATGACAGAAAAGGATTAGGTGTACACATATGTACTTTAAATGATTTTTTTTTTCATTTCTTTTCAGGTTTTCTTTAGTCTTAAGCTCTTAATTAACATAAGAGAATGTAAAAGCCATTACCACCACATATTATATTTGTGCCTTTTTATTTAACATATTTTCTTTATTATTTTATACAATATACTACCCTTGCTTATCACTTATAATTAATTACATACCTTGTAAAATCTAGACATCAAAGATGCAGAAAACAATGTAAAGCAAGGTAGTTTTCACCCTAGCATGTATTAAACAATTCTAATCTCACTGCTTTTGTTACTTCCTAGAAGTTTATGTTTTTCTCTGCTTTATGACGTGAAAGATACTTTTACAAAGTATAGCCCTAGTACTCACAGGAATTAAAAGGCCCATTGTTGGAGGAGTCATACACAATCCAAAACTTTCTCTAAAAAACATTGATAAGACTTAGAATTTGGAAAATCTGACCCCCTCAGAAATGTTTCTCTATGTGAGCGTAGCGGCAGCAGTATCACAAAGCTAATTTGGAAACTATAGCATCCCTGCAACACTCTTTAACACAATGCTGGTTTAGGTAATGGTAATATTCATAGCATGCATTTCTTAGAAAGCAAAACTAAAACAAACTTCTGCTAAAATGTTTGAAGTGGGTAGTGATGGCTGGAGAAGCAGCCCAGCAGATAAGAGTACTGTCTGTTCTTCCAGAGGACCCAGTTTTAATTCCCAACATCCACATGGCAGCTCACACCCATCTATAATGGTAGTTCAAGGGGATCCAGTATCTTCTTCTAGCCTCCTTGGGCACCAGGTATGAAAGTGCTACACAAACATGTGTGCAAGCAAAACACCCATACACAAAACACTAGATTAAATTAAAAGTTGCTGAAGAAGAAGAAGAAGAAGAAGAAGAAGAAGAAGAAGAAGAAGAAGAAGAAGAAGAAGAAGAAGAAGAAGAAGATGATGATCTGAATCTCAGAGGAGCAGGGATAGGAAGTTTTGGCTTCAAGGCCACAAAAGATGAAAGGAACAGAGAGACATGAAGAGCAATGCCTGAGCAACATGCTTTGTGGCCAAGCAGATTCTATCTTTAAACTGCTTACCTGAGGTAAGAAAAAAAGGAGAGCTGTATCCATAGCTTCAAGATCTTTCAGATTCTGTTGGTGGCATTTCCCTCAGGGACAGTAGCTTCTCTGTACTTCCTGTGCCAATCAGACTTTCAAATCACACTACCTCTGCAAAACTAGGGAAACTTCTAAGGCAACACAGGCATCTTAAGAACAGAGTTCCTCAAAGAATTCTAGGGACTAGAGAACTGCCATTTGGCTCACCTCAATCCACAGTAAGGGGGGTTGTTAAAAACTACATCTGTCATCACCAAGGTCTTTCTGGTGATGCAGTCTGAGATCTGAACCATTCAGACTCAAGGTGCTTAGGTAGGGTTTCTATTGCTGTGCTCAAACATCAGGTGTAGTGAGAAATTTGTATTCTTAAAAAAAAAAATCACAGAAAGATTATAAGAATATGTTCTCTCTTTAATCCCAGGTATAGGATATGGGAACTGCTTCAGATTGTCCACAAAAGCTGACTATGATTTTTCCTCTGTTCTCTAGCAGAGGCATGATTTTGACAGCTATGGAGAGTTTTTGTGAATGTGTGAACGTTGGAATGCTGGGGAGTCTTCAGATGGTATATAAATGCTAGAGCCTTGATGGGGATAGCTTGTGGCTAGTTGATGGTTGGATGCTGTTGATTGTTGTTGGTTGTGGATTGTTGCAGTTTCTCATGTAATGGTATGCAAAGAAAAGAGAAGAAATTAGATATTCTGACAGTGAAGATCAAACTTGTCCCAAGGAACTTGACACGCCTAATTGGCAGGAAGTAGTCTAATGATATCGTCACACCTTTTCCTACCCCTGACTTTATTCAGGAATTTCTTTCTTCCTCTCTCCCATCTATCCTTTTTTCTTTCCTACCTAGTGTTAGGCAGTTGAAAGGAAAGAAGTTGGAAAGGGGTGGAAGGTGGAAGAAAGAAGAATCCACAAAATAATCAAAATGCTGGCTACAATCATAACCAAAAGCAACGCCGGGTGGCTTAATTCATCTTACAGTGTATAGTCCATCTTCCAGAGGAGTCAGAGCAGGAATTCAAGACACAAACCTAGAGGCATGAAATGATTGATGCACAGGCCATGGAGGAGTGCTGTTTACTGTCTTGTTCCCAATGTCTTTCTCAGCCTGTTTTCTTATAACACCCAGGATCATCATTTCAGGTGTGGGACTGCCCACAGTGATCTGAACCAACCCATAGCAATCATTAATAAAAAAAATAAAACTATACAGACTTCCCTATAGGGAAAGCTTATGAGGCATTTTCTCTTCCCAGAAATTTCTACATTTGTATCAAGTTGACAAAAAAAAAAAAAATACTTCCAGCACATAGGCTCATCATTGCATTCAATGACTTACTATCCCCATTGGCAAGTTCACTGGTTAAGTGCAATATATTGACCCTTAGGATCAGGACTTTACTTTGGGATAAAATAGCAGATTAGAGACCTCATCACCAAACCTCAGTGAAGGAAAATAGTAAAGATAAAACACAGGAAGTTCTACCCTGCGAGAGACAGGAGCTCTGCAAGAGAGCAAGCGTGAGAACAAAGCTGCAAACTTCTCTCCATCAGCACCATGAGGACTCACCTACTCTACCACAGGGCACCCTTTCCTGCCTTTCCTCACTCTCCTATACATGCCCTACTGTTCCCATCCTTTCCTCTTTCCCTCATCCTTCTTCTTTCCTCCTTTTAAGTTGTTGTTGTTGTTTATTTAAGACATGGTCTCACTATGAGCTCTGGCTGTCCTGAATCTCACTATGTAGAGCAAGCTGGCCTCAAATGCACCAAAACCTGCCTGTCTTGCTTCCCAAGTGCTGGGATTAAAGATGTGCACCACTACGTCTGGCTTCCTCCTTTCACTTCTTAATTCTAACATTCCATGGCTTTAACAATCTCTAATCTACAGGCCCTGACTATATCCCAAACTTCCTGTCCCAGCAGCTGTACCCACCTTAATTTTTTTTCTTTCTCAGAGTTTAACCAATACCTATCATACTATTTTACCTCCCAATCCTAATATCATCCTAATTTAATCCTAACTAAGATCCAAATACATTCTGTATTATCCTTATCTGCTTGTCAGCCAGTAGTTCATGGAGCCAAAGGGGCGCCTATTTGTTGTTAATTGCTTAGTATAGCCTTCACACAGTGTTAATTCAGTATCTGAGGTTGTTCTCTCAGTTGATAGGATAATTGAGGAATAATGTAGTGTAAGTGTACCCTTCTGAACTCCTGGTCCAAGGAACTATTTTCTGAACTATGAATTTCAATTCTACCACTATGAAGTCCCACTTGAATGTTCTAATATTTCTAATGAAAGACTATAGGTGATATGAGAGAAGAACCAAAGTATATTATGTATATGTTAGAGATTTACAACAAACAAATAAAAATGTTTAAAGAGAATAAAATATTTTTATTATATTTGAATTTAATATATTTTATTAATACACACACACACACATACTATACAACTGAACCATTATCTCTCCTCTTTTTATTTAAATTTTTAGACAGAATTTTGCTTGAATAATAGATTGGATAACAAGCACAGACCCTTTGGGAAATTAATCTGAAGAAGTGTGTTGAGTTAGAGAATGGGACCTAGGGACTGGAAAAAAAGATTTAGATCATAAATAATAGGGAATTAATAAATGACAAAGCATCGGGTTAAGGAATCTTGTCTCATCTTAAAAATTATTTTTTTAATATAATAAACTTAATGCTTATAACATAATACTAAATTTTGAAAGTAAACTGCAATAAGTTCACATCAAGATTCAAAGTTGTATTTGTCAGGAGTTGGTAGGTGTCATTAAGTAGGACATACTCTGAAAGCAAGACATATCTTTAATCCTAGCACTCAGGAGCCTAGGACAGGCAGATTGCCAAGAATTAAAGCCAAGCCTGGTGTCCTGGCTAGTTTTTGTGTGTCAACTTGACACAAGCTTAAGTTACCACAGAGAAAGGAGATTCAGTTGAGAAGATGTCTCCATGAGATCCAGCGGTAAGGCGTTTTCTCAATTAGTGATCAAGGGAGGAGGGCCCCTTGTAAGTGGTACCATCTGTGGGCTGGTAGTCTTGGGTTCTATAAGTAGGCTGAGCAAGTCAGGAGAAGCAAGCAAGCCAGTAAGGAACATCCCTCCAAGGCCTCTGCATCAGCTCCTGCTTTCTGACCTGCTAGAGTTCCAGTCCTGACCTTCTTTCATGATGAACAGCAATTGGAAGTGTAAGCCAAATAAACTCTTTCCTCCCCAACTTGCTTCTTAGTCATGATGTTTGTGCAGGAATAGAAACTCTGACTAAGACACCTGGGTTACATAGTGAGACAATTTTGGAGGGGAAAGAAGGAGAGAGCAAGGAAGGAAGGATAAAAGAAGAATGGAAGGAAGGAAGGAAGGAAGGAAGGAAGGAAATGAGGGAGGTACAGAGGAAGGAAGGAAGGAAAAAAGAAGGAAGGAAGAAAGGGCCCCACATTCTCTTAAAAGTAAATCAAGAATAAGCCATTCTCTACTGTTACAAAGATTCTGCATGTTCAGGCTCTGTCCTTCTTATTCATTGTTTCTGCTACATTTTTGGAGTCCAGACATGAATATGACCTCATTCTTATAACTATACTATGTAATCACTGAAGTTTTGCCTGTTCCTGCATAAACATGACTGTAAACATAAGTATGGTCAGCAATCATCAGGCATATCACTGTACAAAACCAGGCAAAGGCATCCAGGAAACTTTGCCAACCTGTACTGTCTGATCAGTCAGTGCACACTGAGGTATGCTTGGGATTCTGGGACCTGGGTGCAGCACACTACCCTGACAGCTCAGCTACAGTCATTTGTCTGACTCCATATATTTCATCTTGTGCTCAATTTGAATCTGGTGCTGATGGTACTCACAAGTGTCAACAGGGTTGCAGCCAAGACCATGGATGGCAATCTCACTGTGGCACAAATACTTTATAGAGACAGGCACAAGGTTGAAAATTTCTTCTTACATCAAGGAGGTCATATTTTCAATTTATTTCACAATAATATTTTCACACCACCTCAGATTCTGTATGGATATCTATTTCTCCCGGAAATGTCATTTATCCAGTCATTTGGAATTGAAACTCAAAACCCATGCAGCATTGATAATTTAATATGGATAGAAGGAAAACATCTGAGAATCTTATGGATTATTAAACACCAAAATGTTCTTTGGATGAAAATTAAAGGAAATCCTTGTGCCAAGTTCCTTGGCTCGCTGTGGAGCTAGAAATATAGAATGTTTGCTGTGGCGCTTCCAAACCTGAGATTCTGTGATGGGGGTCATAAAATCAATATGCTGAGTTGAGAAAAATTACATCTCAGCAGTCTGTGAAGATGAAAAAACCCAAAACATACTATATAAGCATTTATTGTTCACCTAAGATGCAATGCTGCCAAGCTAAGAGATTTTATTGATTGCAAAGACGACAACATTGCAACAAAGTTGAGGAAAGTTTAAACACAGAGAGCACTTAATGCAGCATTTAATGTGCAAAGATGGAAAAGGCTTTCCCATAGAAGAGATTACATCAAATCCCAAATGTAGCTCTAATGTTGTCCTGGCCTAACAAGACAAATACAGTTTGGAAAGGACTTGTAGCTAATGCTAAATTCATACTACTACAGAAAAATATTACATAAACAAGGTAGCAGGATGCCACATTGGAACCTTGCACAGTGTTTTCTGAATGACACATCACATTCTAAAACATTTTTATGTTCATAATTAAAGTACTGAAGCAGTTTTCCAGTTAGTCATATGTAACATTCCTGGGAACCCGCTTTCACTCCTTATCAGGGTTTTGATCCTGTGGCCAGTGAGTCAAAACTTGCTTTGATTCTACAACAACCAAGCCCAAGTTGCCTTTGAGATATGATTTGAGTGTTTGATCCTGAATTTTTCACTTTAATCTCAGAATGGCAAGAAGTAAAACTTTATCTGTGGGATATCCTCAAACCCCTCAGCACCAAGTTCTCCATGAAAAATGCAATAACAGCTTTCATTCATTGTCTTCTTATTGCTGTTATGAAATACTCTAAGCTGGCTACTTTATAAAGAAAACAGTATTTCCCACATGTCTAGAGGTATGTTGCCTAGGGTCTAACATCATGATAACATTTCTGGATGAGTCCTGAGACATCACAGAATCTCATGGCAAGCAACACATCGGTATCTGACATTCTAATTTCTCACCCTTTTGAATAAATCCACAAATATTTAATCATGAGGCTCTATATAATGATATTACTTAAACAGAGGCCCCAGCAGTAAATACTATAGTGGGATTGATAATCAAAATGACATTAACATTTCAATAATTTAAGCCTTGGGAGTCCTCTCTCTCTCTCTCTCTCTCTCTCTCTCTCTCTC